>NIPM01000569.1:0-84560 GCA_002738285.1 Holacanthella duospinosa
GATTAATCTCAATTGGATTAATATGAAAGTGAATTAGAGATTATGGATTAAACTTTATAAGCCACGTTCACAGTATTAAGGATTATGGATTAGTTTCTTGAAGAGAACTTAGCAGGATTACGGATTACGGATTATTAATCCTTAATCCGGATTACTAATCCGTTAATCCTTAATCTGGATTATCTCAGCTCTGTGTATAGTATAAATCAAACAGAGCCAGGTGAGTGCGTAATCAGAAAAACACTCCATAGTGCCATTTTATGGAAGCCGTGATCAGGAAAGAAGCAATCAACATTGCAATTTAAAGCCTCAAAGTTATCTACAAGACCAACAGCACTAGGGGTCTACCAATAGCTCGCGTGGATTTTCGTGAGATTGTGTAAGGTTCCTGTTTTACACAATTTCACGTAAGAGAAGAATTTTACACAATCTCACGCAAATCCATAGCTCGCGTGGATTTGCGTGAGATTTTGTAAAGTTCCTCTCTTACGTGAAATTGTGTAAAACAGGAACCTTACACAATCTCACGCAAATCCACGCGAGCTATTGGTATACCCCTACTATGAATTTTTAGCATGATACAGACAGACAGAAAGGAGAGACAGAGCGAGGACACACATACACGCAGAGAGGCACAACTTACTACCCTAAAGTCGCGTGGATAAGACGCCCTCGTTCATAAGACTCAATTTTTCCCGCTTAAATTTACTCGCTAATAAGACGCCCCAAATTTTGCTGCAACGTTCATTGCAAGATATAGTGTTGTTTTAAATTTCTACTGAAAACGGACCAAAAAAAAAACATACTAGAAAATCCTACACAGTTTTAGTAAGAAGCTCGAGGTAATCAATTTAAAAATCATACTTTGTCTCAGCCATCTTCAAATATCTGATGATGAAGAGGTATCATGTGAACTCCTTGGCGATGTTTTTGATGGTTGGGACAGCGATAGTCAAGATTTAGAATAAATTTTGTAGTTGTTTTTTTTAGCGATAAAATAAACTTAACATTAGACGCCCTCGAGTATAAGACGCCTCTAAATAATTCCTCCAAAAAATCTTCGATAAGAGGCGTCTTGTCCACGCGACTTTAGGGTACAAGTGAAGATGTCCAGTTGGCACTAAAGCTAATGAACCAGCTTTGGCCACAACTCACAAGAGACGCGAGAGTTGAGGGAAATATTCTGTGAGGCTAAGAAAATTTTATTCAAAATTGTTTTTATCTTTAAACAAATCAAATATGTATGAAGAGAAATATTTTCGTAATTATTCACCAAATATTTATGCTGAATCACTACAACGTCACTCTAACTCTATTTACCTTGTATCCAATTTTATCTTGTTTTCTTCAGTTGCGGAGGTTTGTAAGGGGTGTACACAGAAAAATTCCTGATCATACAAAAACCCTCGGGATATAGATGCACTATTAACTTTAAAATCATACATGTTCACTCAGTTCGACCAATGCTAAATTTCGAGTGCTAGGCATTATAACGTTTTTTTTGTTAGTCAAAAGTTCACATTTAAAANTTTCGAGTGCTAGGCATTATAACGTTTTTTTTGTTAGTCAAAAGTTCACATTTAAAACTATTAAAAACCAATGTACAAAATCTTTCTTAATGTTTTGCTACTATTCCCTGTTTACAGATTGCAATATGTATCAAAAATTAATGTATATTCAATGCCAGCTGTGCCACTTTTAGTTTTAAAATTTCTTTTATGTTAAACTGAAAGTCTATCCTGTCTCAGCATGAAAATGTCGAAACATGTACAGTTTAATATTCTACAAGATCATTTTGTAACAACTCCATTTTACCATTATTAAAAGTCATTAACAAAACACTTAATGCAGGATTGCACTGATCTAATAAGCAGATAGTTTCATACTTACTGATGCAACTAAATTCAAAGTAAACACTAAACAAAATATATACATGCAGTTTCAAGTATCAATTTATTTGCATTGAAGCCATTGTGAAAACGCCACATAGTAATTAATTAGTTGTTTGTCTTGAAATAAATATTTAGTGTTCCTGAATCTGCTTATCAACTTTGTAACTAAAATTTAGAGGTATCCGAATACTAATATTCGTATTCGGCGAAAGTCCACTAGCCGAATATTCGGCAAATATTCGGCCGAATAATATCGTGTGGGGTGTCCATCGAACATTTTTTTCATGACGAGCTCAATTAATCACTTAATCTAAATTAATATCTCCGTATTAAAGTTTCAGTTGACACATTTTATTTTACAAGAATTTTAGTTACAGACAGATGAAACTCGATACAAGAATTGAGCCACGAATCGTTATCGGACAAAATTGCTATGGATCGAATCGCGGATTGGTATCGAAAATTTTTTAATTTCTGGCTCGGATCGTGGATCGGTATCGAGTAATTTTTTGTCTATTGGCTCGAGTCGCTGATCGGGATCAAAGGGCATTTTTATAGTTGGGTCGGATCGCGGACCGATATTGAGTGATTTTCTGCCTGCTGGCTCGGATTGTGGATCGGTATCGATTTGTCTTGGCTCGGATCGTGGATCGGGATGGAAATTTTTTCTTAGAGTCATCTATGACAGGTTTGTTTCTGATACTCGACGCAATAATCGATCCGCAAATTGGATTGGATCGATATCAATAAAAATTTTGATGCATAGTATCACAGATCGGTATCGAAAATTTTTTTGTTACTTGGCTCGGCTCGTGGATCGGTATCGACAACTATTTTGCCTTCTAGCTCGGATCGTGGATGGGTATCGAAATTCTTTCCAAGCTTTATCTGTGTTTACAGATAGACAAAAATAACCTAAAATAAATTCAATAAGTATAGTTCATACTGCTAAGATTATGGTGAAGCAAAGTAAGTTCTTCACCATGTTCTGGAGTAAGTTTGTTCCGCTTCACCTCGTAAACGCTACCTGCTTCTGAAAATAACCCTTTCTAGAAGCAGTGCTCACTGGAGCGGACAAATATTTTTTGCCAACGTAGCCAAATTAGGGTAAACAAATTGGTATAGCTTCCATTATGCCAATGCCAATCTTCCGACATTTTTGAAATGGTTGTAATCCAGTGGAATCGTAAATGTACATCTATAAACTAATCCGACTAAAATTAACCTACCTAGCAGCAGCATCACCCTACATGCATGTAATTTTGCTTGGGGATGCGTGGGAATAATACCTAAGGAATTGTGTTAGCCGCTAAAAAATTTTTTTTAATGTCAAACACGATGTATATAATCTGACACACACCTAGTCATCTCAGGGTTCAATTATTTCCGAATCTTGAAAAATTTTGAAATTCAATCTGATCAATTATCTAGCCAAATATTCGGCAAATATTTTGCCGAATAGTCAAGTCACAAGCCGAATACCGAATATTCGGATTCGGCTCAACTTTGGCCGAATTATTCGGCATNTAATCTGACACACACCTAGTCATCTCAGGGTTCAATTATTTCCGAATCTTGAAAAATTTTGAAATTCAATCTGGTCAATTATCTAGCCAAATATTCGGCAAATATTTTGCCGAATAGTCAAGTCACAAGCCGAATACCGAATATTCGGATTCGGCTTAACTTTGGCCGAATTATTCGGCATGCCGAACATTCGTTACACCTCTACTAAAATCAAATGAGAATTATACATATAAATATTTTGTAATAGAATTTGCGACACACNTAAATATTTTGTAATAGAATTTGCGACACACGTATTCTTAATTTTTATAGATCCACTCTGTAGAATGTCTTATGATCGGAATACCAACTTTGTGTATGTTAATTAAGCTAATGCATGACAATAAAATGAAAAAAGTTTGCTGAAACTGACCTTGTGTATAATTGCTTTCAAGTCAGATTGAAAATTAATTCATGGTAGACGATATTCCTTTCATAAAGGCAGTGAGTATCGAATAAATAATTTGATAAGGACTTAACGTCGACAACCTTACTCAAACTCAATAACTCAAACTTTGATGACACTGTCGCTCTCGCGCTCGGCGAAGCTGCTGTACTATGCAGCAATGGGTTATGTTGAGACTAGCCGACGCTCGCTTCACTCGCACGGCTAGCGCTGCCGCGGGCATTGCATGAAAAGTAGCGAAACTACATGAACAAAAAATTGTGTAGCAAATTTTGAACAAAGCAGGCAAGCACACGAGGTAGCGTCTGTTAATTAGTTAAATGTCTGACTAGATGGTATTGATTTGGCAGTATCAGAAATATAATAAATCATGGTTGAGTGTAGTTGGGATCTGCATCCAAGGCCCTGCCGATGTCAAACGTTTTATCAAGGCTAGGAGTTAGTCGCTCTTAAATTGGAAATATCTAGGAAAAATTAAGTGTTTGGTTATTTACAAATTAAGTCATGGTGCGCTACTAAAAAAAATTTTATACACGCAATTGACAGAAAACTATTTATCAACGTTATCTACAAATTAACCTTGTCTGTAAGGTTATATAACTTTGACTCTCATGTTACGTTTACTCGGGCATCGTCATTTTCCTTACCTTTACTTCAGCCGAGAATAAACACGGCGAAGATAAATAAATACCAACAATTGACACTGACTGGTCTTGTGATTTGTTCATTGTCAGCGTTTCCAACCAAATTTAGCGCATTATATTAATTTTAACTACTTAAATGTCCGGACTCCGCCTGTCGATTCCCTCATCCCTTACACCTCATCCTTTCCGTCCTATATCCTAAGTATATTGTGTGCATATGACAAATTAATTCAAAATATATTAGGGTGATATGTCAAATTCACTCTAAAAATTGTGGTATGTTCTAAAACAATATTGGTAAAAAATATTGGTCGTATCTTAATTAAACACAAAGTATATTATGGGCGTGTACGGTCTTCATCCAAAGTATATTAGGGTTGTATGCCAAGATCAAACAAATATATTAGGTTTGTATGCCAAGTATACGAACAATAAGAAAATATATTTGCAATCGTTTTCCCAAAATTTAACGACATANTTAGGTTTGTATGCCAAGTATACGAACAATAAGAAAATATATTTGCAATCGTTTTCCCAAAATTTAACGACATATTATGGGTAAACCAAGTTCACCCATAATATTTTTGGCATGTATGCCATGTTCTCCCATTAAATATTGTATTACGTTTACCCTAAAAAATTAGGGTCGTAAGTCAGGTTCATCCAAAAGGTATTGGGGTCGAATATCAAATTCACCATAAAAATTTGGGATGTACGTTAGCTTAATCAAAAGAATATTGGGTGGAGTATGCTAAATTCACTAAAATATATTTATATCGTAGGCCAAGTTCACGCAAGTATATTGGGGTCGCATGCCAAGTTTACCCAAAATATATTGTTTCGTATGTCAAGTTCATCCAAATAATGTTGGGTGTCGTATGCCAAGTTTACCCTTAAAATATTGGTATAGTAAGCTAAGTTCACCTGTAAAGTTTGAATCGTATGCCGAGTTCACAATATTTGAATTTTATGCCAAGCTTACCCAAAATAATATTGGAATCAAATATCAAGTTGAAGCAAAAATATTCGAGTCATATGCCAAACTCACTTGAAATTCATTGGAGTCGACTGTCACGTTTACCAAAAAAATATTGGACAAAAAATATTACCCTTACTATGAATCGAGCCTCGGACTAATTCGCCGAAATTCTTATTCCATAATCACCAGCCAACTGATTTTGTAGACATGAATAGGATTTTACAACCTTTTAAGTTAACTTACGCAAGTGTGTTAGCAAACTTCACTTTATTATGAAAGGTCCGTCGGCTGACCTCTGACATCAATGAAAATAACTCCAATAAATTTCTAAACTATGTCTTAATTTTGAAAAAATTTGCACACAAATTAAGAAGATGATTTGATTTAAGTAAATGATATCATTAAATAAATCATGTTTTTTATCATTTTGGAGGGAAAATTAATTAAACAGCCTGATATCTGCATCAGGAGAATGTTGTTTATATCAGTTTGGGAAAAAAAAAAGTAACAACAGCCCACCAGGAATTGGACCTCCGACCAAGCTCACCACTCACATGTTGTAACCACTAAATTATAAAAACATAATATTCGTGGAGTTGTTTTAAGAACTTATAAAAAATCTAATAAGTAGAGTGAACATACTCTTCACATTCTATCTCTTTTTGTGCTGTATTCTCCCTATCTCTTTTTTCTATTTTTCATTATAAAATCAAAAACTCGAATATTTGACCTCTGACCTTAATAAAAAGTTTATTAGAAAAAGTTGGTTATTGAATTATGATAAGCAATATTTGTATAGGTCATTAGGTCGCTCAAGAAGGACACATAACACGGATGTGAAATTTTTCTATGTTTTTTTGAGAGCCCTTTGGTTCAATCCAACCCGTGAGGACATGGAAGGGGGTCAGGAAGGGACAAAATCTTTCAAGCAAGTTTATTAATAGGCGAAGTCTCTTCCTGAAACCCTTGTAACCTCACTTTTGGTCTTACTTTTCAAAATAAAGTGAAGATTCAGATAAAAGTTATTTTGGTAAAATTTTCGTTTGAATTTGAATTAGATAGCTAGCTGATGTATTTTGTCGACAAAATATTGGGATAGTGGGATTACAAGCGACCTAATATATAATAATAATTAGTATATATATACTATCCCGGCACTCTCACTATTTTTTGTCGGCTAGCTTCACCTTCATTAATTTACTAATTGTGTACCGCGTGCCCGAAGCCGTATTTGGTGAAAGGCGGAGAAAGAAGCCACGGCTTAATTTGGATAATGCTGTTACGTTCGAAGTCATAAAATTATTAGAGAAAGGAATTTATAAGAGCTTGACATTTCGTGGTTTTACCTTTTCAAAATTTTAAACAATTTCATCGAAGGAAATCATTTATACTGTTTCAGCTTCAATTGACAGAATTGAAAGATCGCTTGTTCTTTCTTAACATGACGATGACTGCAAACAATTATTGATAAGTTTCAATTTTGAAAATGATCTTTCGTGGCTAGTCACTGATGTAGGAAGTGTGAGAAAAATTCTCAGAGCAACTTGCACGTTTGGAAATGAGTTAATGAGTTCAATTTGATACAAAATATTCAAATATTCATTGGCCCATTTTTCCTAATGTGAACTCATGTGTCTAAAAATGGTGTCAAATACGTTTGCCATATATTTCACTTCATCGCAAAAAATGTACGTCAAATTTGTCAGGATGCTTTGTGCNGTGTCAAATACGTTTGCCATATATTTCACTTCATCGCAAAAAATGTACGTCAAATTTGTCAGGATGCTTTGTGCACAAATCTTTTACGAATTTTTCTTTCTGTTCAGGTTCAATTTCAACGAGCTACTTTCCCCCACAGCAATCCGAATTCTGTAGGAGGTTCCTTGAAAAGGTCAAATCGATTATTAATTTATAATATAAAGAGATCAAGTAAAAATTCAACTTCAAATTCCCTCAGACGGTTCAACACAGTGCCCTCCATTTCTTTCTCCAATAATTGTTTACTTCCTCTGGATGCTCTTACATAGGGTTGCAAACGAGCCGAGCCGGCCGAGTTTACCAAACATTAATAGAAACGTTTCCAAAGGTTTTAGTCCGAGTAAAAGTTAAGTCTTTGAAACAAAGTTGAAACATTATCATACCCACTTATAATGAGGTTTCGATGACGTTTCAGAGAGGTTTCCAATATTTTATTAAATTCTCGCCGAAACTCACTGGAAAAGTTTTATATCGGGTTTTTACTGCAAGGGATGTAATACCGTTTAGTTTGCCTATCTTTGCAACCTTTTCGCAACACTCAGATAAAAGTTAAAATATAGAGCTCCTCACATANCCGTTTAGTTTGCCTATCTTTGCAACCTTTTCGCAACACTCAGATAAAAGTTAAAATATAGAGCTCCTCACATCATAGCAACACAAACTTTGTTGAAATTTTGGGATCACGAACAAGAATATATTTATAGCAACATCTGAAATATTTTTGTGATTATAGCAAATTTCCTTGGACTAATACTTTCAAATAAAATTAAGAAACAACTAACATAATATCTTTATAGCAGGAAATGAAAGGTTCATCATCTACATATTATGTCGTTATTATAGAAAGACGCAACATTACGATCAGGAATATACTAGAGATGCGCCGAGTACTCGGCAATACTCGGCCTTGTTGCCGAGTACTCGTACTCGGCAATATTCGAAAATGGTACTCTTAGCCGGTATACTCTTATATATTCGAAGATACCGGCTCGTCCACTACTCGGCCAACTGCACCGAGTATTTTTAAAACTTTTTGAAAGTAAAAACTAAACTCATTTGGAAATTTTACATCATTTTTTAATTAGAATATAAGGCAAGAATATATTTTATACATTTTTGAAGTCAATTTTGCAACAGTTCAGCCCAGTAGTTCACTATTTTCTAATCACTTCAAGTTTAGTTTAGTAGATTTCATTTCAGTTCAGGTTTACCTATTATTTAAATCCTTTTCAGTCCAAAACTGGAAAGCACTGAACTGAAATGAATTCCGAACACAATCTGTAGTGTTCTTTAAATTAAAAATTAAAACTCAGCAGGTGTGCAGCGGCATCAAATTTGAGATAAAAAAATGATGCTTCAAAACCATAGATTTACTGAACATGTTGAGCCGCATCGAATGACACCCCAAATGCTTAGGAAGCCGAGTACTCGCCCGAGTACTCACTACAGCCTTCTCCAATACACCGAGTAGTCGTACTAGGCAATTGGCCGAGTATTGCTAATCGGGACATCTCTAGTATATACCAAAGCAAATGCGCAAATACTTGTAAACAGCAAATGCATATTTTATGAATTGGGATGCTTGTCATGGAAAGACGGACGTTTTGTCTGTATCATAATAAAACATTTGCAACTAGTCTGCCCGGGAATAAAAATGACGTAAAAAATTTTTTATTTGATTGTAGACAATGCATCTGTTAAAGTTATGATTAAAGTTGAAGTCATAAAGTTAGTCATAAAATTTAATGAATATTAATTAGTTTGTTTTTCTAAACATGGACTTGACCTTGTAAATCGGAACAGCTACCAATTAAGGTAATACATAATGTAATACATAATGTTGAGTCTTTGATTCTCTCATCAAGTTATTGGAAGCTAATTTATATCTGNGTAATACATAATGTAATACATAATGTTGAGTCTTTGATTCTCTCATCAAGTTATTGGAAGCTAATTTATATCTGAAATTTTAGAAATGATAAAGTGGAGGAAACACACCACCTAATCATCAATAACGCTATTAATGAAAACTCAGTAAAGAAGTAAATGATTTTTGGAATAATCACTCTAGCATTCACATTCTCAAAAGTCTTCAAGTACATCTGAAACACAGTTTCAAATATGTTCATTAAAAATTTCCTACTTTTCATCGTCACGAATCACTCATGGTTAGGAGATTCTGGTATACCAACTGGGGTCTACCTACCAGAAGTTGCGCATGCGTACCATGTGCTCAGCCCACATTTTACTATTGTCTTTGCTTCCCCAAAAGGCGGTGTTCCACCAATTGATCCAGACTACCCAAACGACCCAATAAGCGAAGATTTTCTTCGGGACACAACTGTTATGAAGTTGTTCAATAATTCAACCCCATTGGATAAAATTCAATCAAATGACTACGTTGGCCTCTTTTATCCTGGAGGTCATGGTCCAATATTTGATTTAGTGCATGACTCAACTTCGGGAAAAATTGCCCGAGAGATTTATGAAGCGAACGGTATCGTTGGAGCTGTATGCCATGGATCTGCAGGACTTCTTAACGTTAAACTCTCGAATGGAGAATACCTCATCAAAGGAAAGGCAGTCACAGGATTCAGCAATAGTGAAGAGAGTGAGGTTGACAAAGCCAAGTATTTACCATATGCTCTAGAGACTGAGCTTCAAGTCAATGGCGGCACATATACAAAGGCGGAGAACTGGGCGTCGCACACTGTAGTCGATGGAAGACTCGTAACTGGGCAAAATCCANGGAGAACTGGGCGTCGCACACTGTAGTCGATGGAAGACTCGTAACTGGGCAAAATCCACAGTCTGCAATTGATACGGCAAATGAATTTTTAAATCTTTTTAAGCTATTAAAAGAATAAAGTAATTCAACATCAGTTATGGAGTAAAAATTGAAAGCTATGTATGCAAATTAATAAAAATTAAAACTCATGAAAATATTTCGTTGAAACTGCCTAAATAACAATATGTAGAAATATAAAAAACGAAATATAAAAGGAATTTAGAAAGATGGTAATTACAGAGAATAGAGGAATTTAAATATTAAGTTTAGGTCTGTACCAGACCTAATTATGAGATTCGCGCCAAAAATATGTGACGTAGAAGGACTTTCTCCTTCCTCAAGACTTAGTCTGTCTTTCAAAAACTTAATTCCAGACCTAATTCCCTCTCACTTTAGGTCTGAGATTAAGTCCAAACCAAGAGTTTTTTTTGTTTGATTTTCTTCAGTTTATAAGCAATATTTAAGTTTTAGTTTCATTTGTTTTGTTTTAATTGTAAATTACATAATGTTTTTAATAATTAATTAAGTATTGGATCTAAAAAAGGTTTAATTTCGAAAAAAAATCGAAGGTGCGATCTGGCTGTTTCAGTAGGAACAGTCAGTTAATCCATTTTCTGTGGATGCTAAATTATATTTAAACATTCTCATAATTTTAGCATATCATTTTTATGAAACCGGAAGTTTAGGAAACAGTGGTCATCTAAAGTATTAAAATCGTAACTAGTTTTCTTAAATTTTACTGGTGGTTAATCTAAGCATCCAACCAATCAAGCCAAATGTTGGTCTGGACTTAATATTTTAGTCTCTTAAGTTACAACAAACTCAGACTCAAACCGAGAGTGTGAAAGGCGAGAAAAATTAGGTCGGTGCAGACCTAAACCTAATATTTAAATTCCTCTAATAACTAAAAGTAAACCAAAATGTAGAACGACGTATTTAAGACGAATCGTGGAATTAAAGAAAAGTGAAACTTACGTATCTCAAGACATTGTATTGAAGTTTGGAACACGGGAAACGATGATAAGTCATGAAGATGTGTGAAGTAGGTCAGACGCTGTCAGCTCGCCCAACACCAAACTTGAAAGACCAAAGTTGTTATCTAAAATCTACGAATTTTGTATATATATCATGCAGGGAGTTATAACCCCGAATTTGGCTATGATGTAGTGAATGATGAATATGTTGAAAACTGATCAAACATAAAAAGAAAATTCTCTGCGAGTTTCATAATTGGATTACCTAAAAGATGATAAATATTATTCATTGGTTCAATCCATAGCGGTACTCCAAGAATGTCCGCTTTAAAGTTATTGCTAAGTTATTGGGGCTATTCATTTAAGTGTTTACGAATCTGGGGGTTATGTTCGTAATCTGAGTCTATGGCATAGCCAGTTCCAATTGGCAGAAATTCGGTATCAGTCCAAGCCCATGCCAGCATCATTCTGGACTCATTAGAAAGTCATCACAATTTTACAAATAATTATGTTGAGGAAGAACTACTAAATAATAATTAGTATTTATGTATGTTTAACAATTTTCCTTTGTTTAGTTATTATTTTTATTTTTGTTTTTTTAGTACTTTTAATTTTTTAGTTCTTTTTCTTCTAAATATGAGTAAATTAATATATTTATCATTTGATTTGATTTTAATTTTTAGTTATTATTATTCTCTCATGTGTGGAAAGAAAGGCTTGCAATAGGTTTCTTTGCCTGTCTTTTTTACTATATTTTCTACAATTGTGTAAAATTGTAAAAAAATTGTTTTCCTTTATCATTATCGTTTTGTTGTTCCTTCTAACATGACGTATTTTGATTTGTCTCTCTTTGTGAGAGTACTGTCTTGTACATTGTTGTGTATTGTGTTTCGGTTTTTGGATTAAAGCTTTGCTTTATTTCATTAGAATCAAAAAGTTCCCAGAAAACCAAAAACAGTTATTATTGCGTAATAAATGCAAAACTTCTGAATGCAATATATACTGCGAGTTGTGACAGCAATTTTGTTGTTAAAAATCACATCTCACATAAATGTTATTATAACGTTATAATTTTGTAACATTTGCATCTTTCTTGCGCATGAAGTTGCAGTTTCAATTACAATAATCCAACAACACATTTGGAACGCAAAAATTATGAAATAGTAACGTTGAAATTTAACAAGTTTTATTAAATGAAATCCAACATATAACAATCAATTTTTGTTTTATAATACTTAATAATTCTAACACTGGATATTAATTAAACTTACTAACCATTATTTCTTTAACTAAATAAGTGAAAGCAAACTATGTTAGTAATTAATTTAATAAACTAATTGAGCTGATGTAAGCTGCTTGTAAAAGGGATGAAAATGCTACATTTTTGATCAAGGGGTAATACAATACACTTTTTATATAAGTTAGTTACAGGAATTGATCTTTCTTCTGAGAATTCATTAGTAACCATGTAAATAAGTAATTTGGAACTGTCACAAGGATAATTCGATACAGAAATAGCATTTGTAAACTTTTGATACTTAACTAGTGGTTCTCCCTGCAGGTCTTTTTCAATACGAGTAATTTTAATTGGGTTCAAAGTTTCTGATAGAAAGTAACAATTAGAGACGTCCCCACACATAGATATACCATTCAAAATATATTTACAGTCACCTACAAATTTTGAGATTTTGGTAAAAGCATAATTTTGACTCTCCATGTTTTCATCTTCTTTAAGTCTGTTGACAATTTGAGTGAGCATAAATTTTTGACCACGTAATTTGCGCTTTATTCTACCATTGAATGTCTCAAATGCAAATGCACTAAATTGATCCAGACTACCAAAATTTTTGCAATCTTCCGATAAATGAACCAAATTATGCATATTATAAACCAAATACTCTTTGCTGTATAACTTTGGTACCATTGCGACAAAAAGTTTTAACAGTCGATTCGCGTATGAAATCCACTGTGAGTTTAAAGAAGCGGCGGCTGTTAAAATATATGTCGCAGTATGCAAATACAAGAAATGCTTATAGCGCTCTTCGTCTAAAATTCCCCTTAGCACTACTGGACCAGTGTATAATAGAAACAAGCGAAATTCAGTGGCTTTATAATTATCTAAGTCACTTAGCGTTCTGGGTTTCCTTGCAAATTCGTTTGGAATAAATTTTTTCAAGCTAATTAGACGCTCACTTAGCATTCTAGTATTATTAGCAGAAATCTTATGGGGAATTTTTCCTTTAACCCAAGTTCGCAGAAGCTTACGCATTACCCCTAAGTAAACCAAATGCATTGGATCTAGCGGGACTTGGCTAACCATTCCAAAGCCCAATCCAATTAATGGAGAAACTCCATTGTGATGGGTTTCTTGCAATTGGTTTGCAAACGATAAATCTGTACGGAGAGAACAACTGCTATCTAAAAAGACGACTCTACCCAACCACTTCCCTTTTACAGTACATTTTTCACACCCATAATACGAGTTGAAAGGCATGATTGATTTAACAAAGCTGCGAGCAGGAGCATCTGCGATCACACAACTTAATTTAATTTTGAACAGTTTGTGGTTAATTTTGACACCATTTTTTCCCAATTCTTTAAGTTCTTGTAAAAAGTCTCTGAAAAAATTTTCAGCATTAGGCGGTTTTGCTTTGCCATAAAAAATTGCAATTATGAAAGGATCCTTGCATACACTTTGGTCCAGTAGCCCAAGAATTGGCCAAAAACATTGTCTGGAACTTTTCGATAGAGGAATTCCATCAATATTTATACTAAGTGTTAATGTATTCTCCTCATCATTTGCAAATAAAGGATACCTAAAATTTGTCAAGCCAGCCTTAATTCTTTTGCAAATAAAACTTCTAGCACCGAAATAGTGAAACTCCCCTTCTGCTACGATTTCGTTCCTAGTATTACGAGGAGTCGAAAGAAGTGACCTGGCGTCTTTTGGTAATTGACCTAGTTCTTTAGTACGATTCAAAATTTTTAAAAGTTCACTAAGAGCTGTGTGGGTGATATTGTGTAGCAGCGCCCAATCTCTAAGTCTATAATTGAAATTGCCACTTTCATCGAAACTTTGAATGGAACTGCTACTGCAGTTATCCCAATCATTATTACTATGAGTTACACTTGCGTCAGAATGAGGCTCAAATTGTTCATTTGCTAAATCATAACTAGTGGAAATTATAGTTGGTTCATTTGTCTGCTCATTTAAATCAATTTCATTGTTAATTCTTTCGACATAGTCTGCTACTCTTCTTGCTCTAGTACTTGCCGAGTCCATGAAAATCAATTTTGGGAAGAATTTTGGGAAACTTGTTTTGAATTTTTGGAAACACGAGATAGTGCGAAGCGAAAAAAGTTCATTATGCTCGCATCAATGTCACGATCGGTTGAAAATTGACAATTTTCGTGTTTTCTGACAGCATCTAAAATTAATGACATAGAATAATTTACAATAGGGAAGACTTTCCATAACTTTTTACTCTCAGCTCAAGCAGAAAGTGGGAATTACATTTATTAGTCTAACTCACCTTTTACTAAGTCGTGTACTTTAAGTCCTGCAAAACTATTTTTGGAATTCCTACCAGTGAAGTTATACTGAATTGCAAGTCCAGTCGCAATAATATGCATCAGTATTTTCTTAGTAATACTACAACAATTTTTCCCCCCTTTGGTTCCGAGCAGTGTCACCTGAAGAGAGAAGTTTTTTTTAACTATTTCAACTTTTTTAATCAGAAAAACAATAATTAATTAAAAAATTTACCATGTATCTATAGTTTTTTTTGTCGTCAAGCCAACAGTTGAAATGAAGTAAAGCGTCACTTGTGGCAAGTGGCAACTTTGGAATCTTTTCTATGTCCCATGTCTCGACATCCGCAGGGAGCGTATGCGAAGTTTGGATATGTCGAATTGATCGAATGTCCTCCTTTATGGTACCAAATTCCTTTAAAATTGTCTGCTTGAAGCCTACACATACACAATTTATTACTAATCAACAAAAGCAATCAAAAAATGCAATCAATTTACTGTTGAAAATTGTGAGAAGATTATCCAGTTTTCCTTCAATTGCAGCACATCGACAAGCGGCACTGGTGTTTGTAGATTCTTGTTGAATAATTTGAAAATTATCCAAAAAAATTGGTTGTGAGTTTTCAGTTGGTAGTTCAACTAAGTATTTCTCTGATTGGTCACCTGGTCAAAATAAAACAAAATATTCGGTACTTTCACTTGTTCAGAAACTGAGGTGAAACAATATTTAAAACATCCACCTGATATATCTCCGGAAATCGGCTCAAAAATATTGCCACTTGGAGGTTCAAGTTCTGATTCTACAAATTCATCTGAAGAAGACTCTGGTTTTTTCGTAAAACGTCTCTTTTTCCTTGATTGACCAGCTGCTTGGTATCGGTCGTTCAGTTTACGTTTTCTTTTAGATAGTTCAAATGATGAAGACTCCAACTCTGACTCCAACTCCGCACGAGCTGTCTTTTGCCTGCCTCTGAGATAGTCGTCTGTAATTGTTAATAAATGGCAATTACTTGTAATAGCTTATGTATTTAAATGCTTAAATTTTAACTTCTAACTATATAAACAGTATAATGTACTAATGTACAGCTTACTTGATGTTCCAATCACCCTTCTTATTGTAAAGTCATTCCAATCAACTCCCGGTTCTTTACATGACTGAACTAAGTGATTCACTTTCACACCTGGTTTATTTGGCCACTTTGCTTTTGTTTTTGTCTCGTCTATCCAATTAGTTGGAATTAAAGCAACACTATCGTCAGTAGTAAACTGAACAATCGAATATTTTTTTTTGATTGACATGATTCACGGCAGACCACCAAACGTCGGCATATTACCCCCCACTCCGCTCCCGCTCTCGCTTCCAAACAATGATGTCGCCTCACTCCCAAACAATTATTTCACCTCGCACCGCTCCCGCTTTCGCTCTAAAGCAATAATGCCGCCTCGCTCAGCTCCCGCACTCACTCCATACAAATGTTGTTTTGTCGCTCCGCTCCCCCTCTCGCTCCTTAAAACTATTGTCTTGTCGCGCCGCTCATGCTCTGTAAAAATATTGTTTTCTCGCACCTTAAAAATTGCTGATTCGCTCCGCTCTTGCTCTATAATAAACCCAGCATCCGCTCCACTCTCTCTCTAATATATTTTGTCCACTCCAATTCACTAGGTAATGAGTTGTAATTGTTTGAAAACTACAATTTTGGTAGAAGATTCTGCGATAACATGCAGCGGCATGTAGTAGTCTCTGACTACAGGACTAGTTTACTGTTCAGAACATCTAAACGCTTCTCAGGGCATGGAAAACCAAATCGTTTAACTCCAGCATTGTGACGTATTGCTCGTTGCTCTCTCTCGTTCATGCAAATTTATTGACATCGTTCCACTCTCGCTCCATGATTGTTTCCCCCCAAAAGCTCCGTTCTCGCTCTCGCTACCTGAATGTTTTCCCCCATTCGTTCCGCTTTCACTTTCGCTTTCGAAAATACCGTTGCTTCCGCTCTGATCTTGGCCCCAAAAATATCGACTCTTTCGCTACGCTCTCGCTTACACTCCGAAAAATTTCGTCCATACAGCTCCGCTCTCGCTATCGCCCATTTCATTAATTCTCATTTTGTTCCGCTTTTGCTTTCGTTATTTGTAGAAGCGGAGCCGGAGAGGGAGCGAAGGAGGGGGAGCAAATACCGCCGAACTTTGCAGACCACGATCCGCAAAATCAAATCCTGACACAAATGGATGACTAAATAGTTTGCTTACGATAGGTATAATTTTTATTCAAACTAACTGGTGTTTTATTTACGTAATATTACTGTTATATATGCGTACAAAAAATTATGTAATAAAAATGAATGTTTGCGTTTGTAATTTTTACGTGAAGGCAACAAAGATAATATTGCGAGTAATTTCCAACATAAATATAACGCAATTTATGCGTTCAAATCAAACAAACTATATAAACATACAAAAATATTACATTTGTAACTCAATCGGTACGCAATTTATACGTTAGTGGTTTTCTGGGTTACTTGTTGTTTGTTTTTGTTTAAGTTTTTATTTATTTGTTATTAGAGCTAAGTAGCTCTAAGAACATTGGANGTTACTTGTTGTTTGTTTTTGTTTAAGTTTTTATTTATTTGTTATTAGAGCTAAGTAGCTCTAAGAACATTGGAGTTTCAATTCGGTTTATTGTGTTGTTGATTTGACTTGGTTTTGGAACCAAAAAGGTTAAGCCAACAGCTAAATCGTCACAAAATGATGTTGCAGCAAGATGTTACTGTGTGGTGTTAGAATAGCATGTTACAGTGTGATGTTGCAATAGGTTACTACTAATTTCCTCTTCCTGCGACAATATACTTCAAGCACCAAAAATGATATACTTTAATTTCATAGTGATCTTATTTTCTACTAATCATTCGACTGATATGATTAAAGTATACCTACTAAAGAAAAGTAATTAAAGTAATGTACTAACGAAACCGGAATGGAATATTCAAAATTTGCTTTTTATGAATTAATCATGCATTACAAATAATGAATAATGGTATATGTTATAGGTGCCATCGAGTCGGAATGCTAGGTGCAGATGTCGCCAAAGGTCAACTTTAGGCCCCCTTATGACCTATGGCAATATGGGAATCATTCGAAAGCTCTACGTACCCTGATTCCAAAAATATATTATTACTTGATATGTGACCTTCACAAACGAAAATATGTCTAGTAGAATTATCTACATAAACTACAAAAACCAAAAGGAATGGAATAGGAAAGATTTACTAATTTCTAGCATATAAATATAGAAGTTAGNCATAAACTACAAAAACCAAAAGGAATGGAATAGGAAAGATTTACTAATTTCTAGCATATAAATATAGAAGTTAGTTTTAAAAATTCTGACAATAATGGTATTCGAAGAAGAAGTGTTTGAAACAAATAAAATTTGAACACCAGCAGCAGCGTATAAATTTTTTCCCACAAATATTGGATTGGTTGTATCCAACGATATACCAGAATTCTACTGGATTTACGAAGTCCTGCTTATGTTCGAAGTAGCTACATTTAAACCATGCTTATCTTATCATTGGTGCATAGCGTGGAGAGGAGAACTGGTTGTAGACAAGTAATTGAATTCAGAGAATATTTTCCCTTTGAGCCAGTTGAACATCCATTTCTGACATGATAANGTAGCTACATTTAAACCATGCTTATCTTATCATTGGTGCATAGCGTGGAGAGGAGAACTGGTTGTAGACAAGTAATTGAATTCAGAGAATATTTTCCCTTTGAGCCAGTTGAACATCCATTTCTGACATGATAATATAATCCGAGAACTTTCGTACAAAATTCTTTCATTGACAAAAGAAATATACGTCTAGTGGCTNTGACATGATAATATAATCCGAGAACTTTCGTACAAAATTCTTTCATTGACAAAAGAAATATACGTCTAGTGGCTGAATAATACTAGTTGTACCAGAAGGGTTTGTCATAGTTTCAACTTCTATTTCTGCTGGACGAACTTGCTCTAAGAATTCATGATTGTTTTGTGTGGACAAAGAATCCAAAACTAAAGTGACAGGTGAAACGACATTCGGGAAAACTATTCTCAAAACGAGGTTTTTAGTCTTTCGAAACTTTTCCTGATTTTGAACTCATCACGTATAGATTTTTGGCGACAAACATGGAGCGCTGCACTCTTGGTCCAAGAAAAAAGCGATTGAAAAAATAATATAAACTATGCAAGTTAAGAATAACCAGTACTGAAAAATAAAAGATGAAAATTAATAGAATAAGGAACTGTTTTGATTCCCGAATTTAAGTTGGATAAACATAGCTCACTAGTTGATTCTATCTAGTTTTAACTTCAGGTGGCTAGTCATATCCTCATTTGTAAAGGTCACAGAAATCAAGTAATATATATTTTTGGAATCAGAGTAAGTAGAGCTTCCGAATGATACCTATATTGCCATATGTCGTAAGGGGACCAAAAGTTGACCTTTGGTGACCTCTGGCCCTAGCATTCCAACTCGATGGCACCTATAACATATACCATTATTCATCATTTGTAATGCGTAATTGATTAGTAAGAAGCAAATTGGAATTGAATATTCCATTCTGGGTTCGTGAGTGTTCCAAGAAGGCAGTTATTCTTCTATTCCATCAGACAAAATTGTTTGATCATTCTAATTCATTATTTGATTCCGATATCCAATTGTTCGGTAGATAAATCGGGCATAATGNAATCAGAGTAAGTAGAGCTTCCGAATGATACCTATATTGCCATATGTCGTAAGGGGACCAAAAGTTGACCTTTTGTGACCTCTGGCCCTAGCATTCCAACTCGATGGCACCTATAACATATACCATTATTCATCATTTGTAATGCGTAATTGATTAGTAAGAAGCAAATTTGAATTGAATATTCCATTCTGGGTTCGTGAGTGTTCCAAGAAGGCAGTTATTCTTCTATTCCATCAGATAAAATTGTTTGATCATTCTAATTCATTATTTGATTCCGATATCCAATTGTTCGGTAGATAAATCGGGCATAATGGTGACATTGTCACCGGTTCTAAATTGACAACGTCTCGATGAGTCAAGGGCAATTCGTCAATTCGTTTTGAAATATTCACAACCCCATCGTCGGATTCAATGTCCTTGTTCTTTGGTATTTTTTTTAAATTTTCATTTTTGTTTTCTTTTCTATTGCAAAACATTCGACGAATGGTGACATGAATCAGTAAAATTGCGTCCAAAATGCTGAATCCAAAGATTAATGCCAAAACACCTCCAGTATTTGCTAAAGTTTATGAATCAAAAATTAAAAATTTGGGACTTTCGACTATATAATATTAAGAATTATACCAACCAATCATTTCCACAATTGAGATCTTGTTGACAGAATTTAGCAAAAGTTTACGTTGTTTCAGGACGATTTGTTTGCGTCCATAATAGAAATGGACAATGGACATTGAATGGGACGCCCTAAAAATACATAATTTTGGATAAAAAAAGAATTCTTTTTCTGCCGATTTTGAATAAACTGGCAACTAATTTCTATTTTTACCATTTTGGAGTCATATTCCAAATTTCTGGATTTGGGATCTGCCAAAGGTGTCTTCGAAACTGAAGATTTGTGACAGTGGACCGGAAATTGTATCCAATGTCTGTACATAAAGGACTACAATTTGAACAGTACTTGTTAAAATTGGCTCCTGTTTTGACTAAAAGTAGTTCAAAATTAGTAAACCACGCAATTATCACTACAAAATTGAGTTTTGGCATCATACTTTTTACATTTTCAATACAGTGAAAGTCTTCACTATTTGGATTCGCATTACATCTTCTTATTGAAGCATTTTCTAAACAAGAAATCTTATTTGTAATCTATGATTTTTCATAAATTTCTTAAACCAACTCACTGGGTAGGTAGAAAGGTATACAATTGCAGTTTTTATAAATTGATCCAACAAAACAATCCTGTCTGCAATTACGTAAAGTGTACGGTTGATAGAAATCCAATATTTTCTCATTGTCAAACAAACATTTTCGTTGTTCCTAAAAAAAACTAGTAAGTAGTTTGTATTGTTTAAATTCAAAATTTTCAATTTTCATTTACCAAACTTTTATTTCGAATATCTTTCTCTGCAATTGTCACTTCCGCTGTAACTTCCATAAATATTTCTTTACTGATGCCAATTGAACTACCAAATTCTTCAATTTCTGGACTTTCTATTGGTGAATGAAGCAAAAATCGAACACCCCTCGAATCCATGGTGGGACAAAAGTATTCACTAACATCAGTGTCAATGAGGACTGAGAGTCCGTAAGGTATACCTGGGACATCTTGTCTCCATGGATACTCAACATTATCGAGAAGAATGGGTCCTTGACCATAATCCCATTGTTCCCAATTGTTAGTTTCATCTGAAGTCCAACCTTCAATGTGATTGGACCTTGATAATTTTTGATCCATTACTTCGTCATTTTTTTCTACAGTGTCATCTTCATATTGCAATATTGCAGAATTTGGTGACCCAGACCAATAAAGTAATTCTGGTGGTAAGGCGTTGAAAGTACAACATTTTCCAAATTTTGTTAAAATTGGCTGAAATTTAAACTTAGCGGTGTTTATAAAATAGAAGAAAAATTTATGCAACTAAGAATGCCTAAAAGAACATTCAAATCCAACAATCAAATGAACAAAAATTTTAAATATTTAAATTTACTTTAAATTAAACATTAAAATTTTTTTATTTAATTATTGAAAAGCAACTGATTGTTCTTGTTTTAATAAATAATTCTTCCTAACCTTAAAAATTTCTGAACAATTACGTTTCTCTTGCTTCCACAAACATAATCGAATCAGTTCGTCACATGAAGCGGAATTCTACTCACCAAACGGAGAAATATAATAAGTTGATTTAGTTTTTAGTATAACAATATTAATATTAAAAATTTTTAACCTGAAATAAAAATTGTGCAAATCCATCTTCATCGTTTTGACTCATGTCTTGATCGAGTTGCTCCTTAGTCACATTTAGCACTGCACGACTTCCGGCGAAACCAAATTTTTTTGCAAAACTCTCTTGTTGATTACACGAACTATTAATATATGTGAGTTGTCGCTTCACCTGATCATAATCGTTTCTTCGGTCATCATTTGTCAAATTTTGCAAACTAGCTAGTCGTCTAATATATCAAATCATTAAATTTATATTTTTAATTCATAGAAAATAATTTTTGATTTTAAAAATTATTAAATTTCAACATACGCTTGTAACCGCTGAACCTGACTATATCGAATTACATTCATATTACAAATTGTTAGAGCTGGAAATGGTATTTTTCGTATTTCCATTACATCTGGTACAAATGTCACAATTATTTCATTAGATTCAGTAGAATTAGCTCTTTTCCAGACTTCGTTAATTAATAGAGTTGACACCAAAATCCCAACAATCACTATCAATAGTGACAAGGCCCTTTGTTAAATTCAATAAATTTAAATATATCAAAATTAACTTTCTTGTTACATAATACAAATATTAATTATTAAACCTCCAGTATGTAAATTGGCATCCAGTGCAACAATCTGTATATTTAATATATACTAAACCCGCTCCCTCATCGTCATTTTCAAATTTATTCGTATTCTTTGTATCACACGCTTTGCTAATTGATCCAAATTTTGATTTTTGCTTCAAACAAGTATCTACAGTAGTATTTTTTTTTGGATTTGGAATAAAATTGTTGAAAACTAATCGTTCAAGTGTTGTCGAGTGAGGACGTCGAGAAACCAACGAACAAACTGGTGTGTTGATGGAACCAAATTTCATATTTACTATAGTTTTTTACACAATTTTACGTTAATAAGAAAAATTATAGCTAAGAAGCTTCAAAATCATGAAAGATTTTCTCCGAACTTAACCACTTCAAAATAAGGAATAATAAAATTTTACAAGGTTCTTGGCTTGTCACGATTCATAAAATATTTTTATTTTATCGTAGATTGTAGGAAACTTAAAAAGACAAAAGAACCTATAATTTTTACTAAAATTTGGATTTTTGGTAAACCAATGACTATATTTTCTCATTCACTATTCCATTGTCTGTACACAGTAAACTTCGGATATTTCGACTTTAAGGGAGGGAAATATTTTTTTCGTGGTAGCCGAGGTTGTTTTAATTTACCATTACTTTATAGTAGTAAGTTGTTGTGGAGACAAAAAATGACTAAAATATATCATTAGTTCATTTTCTGTCTTATTTCAACGTTTGGAAAGTTATTCAAAAGAAGTTCCTTATTAAATTTTGTGAGAAAAAAGTTGAAGTTTCTTTAACAATTGATCAATTAATTGGTGTTGGTGTTAACCAAGGTAAAAAATCATGTGCCTTATGGACTAGGATCATGAAAAGGCGTTCGTGGTAGCCGAGGATTCGGCTTAGCCATTCCATTTATACACAAATTCCCTATCTCAGGGTGCGGACCGGACCACTAGGTTCGTGGTAACCGAGGGTCCGCGGTAACCGGGGTCGGCGTAACCGAGGTTTACTGTAGCTGATAATGTACATAATTTAACAAAATTAGTTCCATGATTTTATTCCCTTTGAAAGAGATTTTTATAGAGGATAAGTAATGGACAAATCATTAGAAGACCACTAAAACCAAAAAATAATATAAAAAGCAAGGCTAATGTCAGGCTGCCACTGGTAGCCTGTCTATAATTTGACTAAGTGAGTTAATTATTTTCTTTAAAAGTTTTACCAGACCTAAAAGTCCTAAAATGCTAGATTTTAAGTGCTTAAAAACTTGCTTGAAAATACACGAAAAAGTGCCAAAATAGGAAGAAGANGCTAAAATGCTAGATTTTAAGTGCTTAAAAACTTGCTTGAAAATACACGAAAAAGTGCCAAAATGGGAAGAAGAAAAAGTTTTAATAATTCAATGAGTCTTCGGTGTGTATACCAGATGTACAACAAATATTTGAATTANTCTTTAACAATTGATCAATTAATTGGTGTTGGTGTTAACCAAGGTAAAAAATCATGTGCCTTATGGACTAGGATCATGAAAAGGCGTTCGTGGTAGCCGAGGATTCGGCTTAGCCGTTCCATTTATACACAAATTCCCTATCTCAGGGTGCGGACCGGACCACTAGGTTCGTGGTAACCGAGGGTCCGCGGTAACCGGGGTCGGCGTAACCGAGGTTTACTGTAGCTGATAATGTACATAATTTAACAAAATTAGTTCCATGATTTTATTCCCTTTGAAAGAGATTTTTATAGAGGATAAGTAATGGACAAACCATTAGAAGACCACTAAAAGCAAAAAATAATATCAAAAGCAAGGCTAATGTCAGGCTGCCACTGGTAGCCTGTCTATAATTTGACTAAGTGAGTTAATTATTTTCTTTAAAAGTTTTNAAAAGCAAGGCTAATGTCAGGCTGCCACTGGTAGCCTGTCTATAATTTGACTAAGTGAGTTAATTATTTTCTTTAAAAGTTTTACCAGACCTAAAAGTCCTAAAATGCTAGATTTTAAGTGCTTAAAAACTTGCTTGAAAATACACGAAAAAGTGCCAAAATAGGAAGAAGAAAAAGTTTTAATAATTCAATGAGTCTTCGGTGTGTATACCAGATGTACAACAAATATTTGAATTANGGAAGAAGAAAAAGTTTTAATAATTCAATGAGTCTTCGGTGTGTATACCAGATGTACAACAAATATTTGAATTAAAAATCAAGAGCTAAAAGTATTTTAAGAGCTATACATTTTGTAGTGGATGAAAAACGGAAATTTTATGCATAAACAGAGTAATATCAAGTGAGTTAACAGAATCATTTCGCCAAGTGTTCTTTTTGTTGAAATAAACTTTAATAATTAACGACTGACAATATTGCAAGCACAAATAGGTACAGCGATATGAACTAAATCGGTATGATCTTTTGAGTTTAGGTACATATTTCAAACTCAATATTTGAAATTAAAGCTTGATATTGACACAGTGCAAAATAATATTAGTTATTATTTATGTATGTGTTACAATTTCCCTTTGTTAGTTATTAGTTATTATTATCCTCTGCGGTGTGGAGAGAAAAACTAAGAACAGGTTTCTTTGTATTCGTCTTTATTTGTATTTTTCCACAATTGTGCAATTGTAGAAAAATAGTCTTTCTTTATTATTTTACTTGTCCTTCTGTGCCGACTAGTTTTTTGTGATTATTCTCTACGTGACAGTATTGTTGTTTTGTTTATTGTGTTTANTGTCCTTCTGTGCCGACTAGTTTTTTGTGATTATTCTCTACGTGACAGTATTGTTGTTTTGTTTATTGTGTTTGTGTTTAGTTGTTTTTGGAAATAAAGCAAAATTAACTTTTGTAGTTTTGTTTTTATTTTAGGTTTTATTTATNTTGTGTTTAGTTGTTTTTGGAAATAAAGCAAAATTAACTTTTGTAGTTTTGTTTTTATTTTAGGTTTTATTTATTTGTTCTTAGAGCTCTAAGAACAAGTGGGTTTTCATTTCGATTCATTGTTGTTGACTTGATCTGGTTTTGGAACCCAAAAGGTCAAGCCAACAAGCAAACCGTAACAATACGATTTTAGGAATTATAATGAACATAAGTCAGTTTTGTCAGTTTTTCGTTTTTCTTTCTTATGTAAAAATGTGATTATAAACTACACTTTGCAGAATTTATTGTTTGATGAAGGATGATTCAGACTTGAAGTATTTTATTTAACAACTTATGTAAATAGGCACTCTTGAAATTCCTTGAACCTCCAGAGATAGCATTCAAAAGAAGGATACGAGGTAAAAATCAAGTCTCATGGACAGAGTGTTCGCCTAACAAATAATTCCTGGATGAATAATTCGAATAATTTATTGGATAATTCAGAGAATGAAAAGTTCAATAAATTTTTTAATTTTTTTGACAAATTATAAACAAGTTTGTTTTAACTTCTTTACTTGGGTGGCTTTTTACTATTTATATTTAAACTATTCTTGACGTATACAACAGAAGCGTATTATCCTTATTAACATAAATTATTACCGCCTAAGTTGATGCTTTCCCATAAAACTCTGTAAACTTTCAAAATTAATGGAATTTTCAAAAATTTCAAATAGATTTAGGATGCATTTCAACAAAACGGTAAATATTGCAAAGGCCTGAGAAGATTATTTTGTCAACCGAGTTACAAAAATATCGAAATCAAAATACTGTTTTAACTCCTTGTGTAGAATTATTCAAATAATTCGTGAATAATTCGAACAATTCGTCAATAATGCGAACAATTGGAATAGTTCGTAAATAATTCGACTAATTCCGAATTTTTCGGAAAAATACGGAATTTTTTGAACCTTGCTCAGCGACCACTTACAACAATAAGTTATAAATATGATTTTGAAGATTAATATTTTTTACCCAAATTCGAAACTTTAGCACATCATCAAAAAAAAACAGCAAAAAATCTAAATTTTCAAAAAAATTTGTTTTGTTCTAATATTGTTGACTTGTGAAACAAATAACACTGCTAAAATTTGTCATAAAAATTTGTGTGCAAAATTAATCATTCAAAATTTACTAAGCCCCTCATCCTAAGTTCATTAAAGAGCCTACGGAAAAAAGGTATGCAGTAGGTAAGATATATAGGATCTATTATATAGAGGTTAAGAATAACGGACCAGCTTTGTTTTTCCCAAACCTCCGCTTTTCTTTACCCTGGATTCACTATATACTGTCACCTAACCCTGACTGATTTAATTTAACATTTCGAAATTATAAATAAAATTTTTTAATTTTGTGAATTTCGCGCCTGGTGGTTTTCATACATAGATTTTTGACTTAAGGGTGAATGTTTTCTTCATCCTTAAAAAAGCTGGTCATGCTGTACGATATAAATGAAAATAGTGCAATATCAAGCGACAAGTGTGGTTTTCACTCAGGTTTGCGTATCGGCAGTACGTAAGCAACCAAGAAATTCTTGCGCATTTTATAGCTAACTCTCATAGAAACTGAAATCAGTTGATTTGAAACTCGTTACGTCGAAGTTATGCGTTTCTCCCCTATTTAAAAAAAATTATATAAACTCCCTAAACTAGGTGAATACGTTTGTAATCTTTGTATCAATTAAATTACATTAACTAAGATTGTTGTAAGGTCATTAAGTAAATTACTAAAAATTATTGCATGTTTTAACCTATTAGATAGGGTTTTTACTTAAAAACTTAACGTAAAACTTTACGTCGACGTAAAAAATAAGGTTGACATAACTTCGATCGACATAAAAAAACGGGTAAATAGCAACTGTAGAAATGAGTTATTCACCTAAAAATTTTAGGTGACGCTGTTTTTAAGTTATGTCGAGTCTTATGTCAACTTAAAAATTTTGACTTCAAAAAAGAAAGGCGGGAAACCTACAGATTCAACTACAGGAAAACCTCTATTTCCCGAACTCGCTCTGATTGGCTAAATCAAGTTCACTCCACCCCTCCTCACATNTATTTTAAATTCAAAGTATAAGGTAAAGTATTCAAATTTCAAACCCTAACTGTGACGATATTACGCATAAACCTAAAATCAATTTGACGTAAAACTTTTTACGTCATTTTTTGAAATAACGTAAAAAAACAGTTATGTAAAAACCCATTAGTATCTGTATTTATATCTATTAGTGAATCGGCACTTTGTACGACACGAATAGAAATTGTTGAAAAATATTCAGACGTAAAGAGACGACACCACGAAACCACGACTATGCTCCTTTGATTGAATCCACAAATATAACTTTGATTTCAGTAAACCTTAGGTAGATTTACATCTANGATATTACGCATAAACCTAAAATCAATTTGACGTAAAACTTTTTACGTCATTTTTTGAAATAACGTAAAAAAACAGTTATGTAAAAACCCATTAGTATCTGTATTTATATCTATTAGTGAATCGGCACTTTGTACGACACGAATAGAAATTGTTGAAAAATATTCAGACGTAAAGAGACGACACCACGAAACCACGACTATGCTCCTTTGATTGAATCCACAAATATAACTTTGATTTCAGTAAACCTTAGGTAGATTTACATCTATGTAGATATATTTTCCCCAAGTTGTAGTTTTCTGATTCGGTTTTGACATTTTTCTCAATTTTCGTCAATCAATTGGTAGGTTTTATAAAATGTAAACGATAAATTCTAGCACAAATGAATCCTGACATTGATTAACACTACAATTTACACTCATTGATTGACATTGAATATATTGTAAGAATAACCTCTATGCAAACAGAAAAAATTAAAAATCAGCGAATAGTTTCACAAATTTAATGATTTTGATTGCGGATGAAATAAATTACTTTGTTTTCCACTCCAGCCAGTGACTAAGGTATTGTTGAAAAGAAAAATGTAAAGAGAAAGAAAAGAAATTGAGAAACTAGACAGTACTTAAATTTTACTTTCCGTACCTATGTGATTCTTTTTGCTCATCGAGGAGTCTATTTGTCTAAAATCATGAGCCTATGTGACCAGATAGGTTTATTCAATATGGGGGATATCAGTTACCTGAAAAGGTTGTTTGTTAATAAGTGTATGTGAAAAAATTGGCGAGTTGTTCGTCACAGAAGAAATACCGAAAGCATGTCTAGGGGGTACAGATTTAAACCGTCTTACCAACGGGATTTTTCCATTTGCTTAAAGGAAAGCAAAATGAGAACATATCTTCATCTATTTTTATTCAATGCTTAATGTTGAATTTAATTCTAGAATCTTGTCATACTAAAATATTATTTTCTTTGAGATCATATGTTTGCTTTAATCAATGAAGTGATTAGCTGTAGTCCTTAGAATGAGCATCTTCTTGCAGTAAGAGGAATCACAACTTATTACAAATTTGCAGTCACGAATAAATGACAATGTATGGTTTAATTGATTTGATGAGTTTGAAGGAAAATGTTGTTTTAAAGTTTATTCAGGAATGAATAATGGTTGTTTGGTAAAATCTACTTAACCATAAGTTTTATATGTTAATTTACTGCTAATAGCTTCATTTTATCTTGTCCTAATTTAGCAGTTTTTGTTCCTCCATATCGGAATGGAAGGTTTTCCGGTGCAATAGTTTCACACAAACGCTTTCCAAATTCTTCTCGGTCGTATCCAAATATATGAAATGCATCTCGAGTAGATTCTGTCATCAAAGGTGTCACAAGACGGATAATTGGTAGTACTACTGCAGGAGCTATGCAAAGATTCGTCAGTGTTAATACTGCAGCCAAAAGTTATGTAAAATTGTCATCANGTACTACTGCAGGAGCTATGCAAAGATTCGTCAGTGTTAATACTGCAGCCAAAAGTTATGTAAAATTGTCATCAACTTTAAGAAATCGTGTCCTAACCGTTTATACCATAAAGTTTGTAGAAGCTGTAAGGATAATGTAGTTCGTGGTGTCTTACAAAGTTTAAGTAGAGAGGAATGCCTGTCAAAAAATTACATAATCAAGATTTGAGTTTGAATTTCATTATTATTCAGTTAATCATACATCCAATGCAACTATGTTTTGTAAGACTAAATCCATTCAAATCTGCAATAAGCATGGATGTTGAGTCTCCTGTTAAATTGTATGTCAATTGAGCTGCATTTTCCTCTATAAAGTCCATCCGACGCCCCAGGTCAGACACAACTTTACCTTCGAGTGCCTTTCTCCTTATATTCCAGTCGTTGAAAGGTAAAAGAATAACTAAACATGAGGCAGAATCAGTAAAAGTAAAACTATCCACTTGCCTTTTGTCCACACTTGCCTGGTCTCCCTGATGTATCCCTTACAGTAAAGTCAATTGGATAACCTTTGTCCAATTTGGAAAAGTCTTCATATGGTAAATTATCGGCGCCTGTTTCTTTCCTCCACACCAATGTCTGAAATGAGTACAACAAAACTTAGCCACACATTAAATCACTTTTGATCAAAGAAATTATTACAAACAATACGATATGAATGTACAATTGTCATCAAATTCTGTTATCGGTGTTGCTGTTAGAGCATTGACGACTAGGATAATTCGTCTTTACAAGAACTTATCCGCTTACTCGATTGTAACTGGTAAACAAGTCGACAAAGTTAACGAATTTTTATTCTATCGGGTAGCACATGTAGCACAATTTTTGCCTAAACCTACTGCATTACTATTTTTCTTAAAAGTAATTGAGTTTTTAACTTGGTAANATGTAGCACAATTTTTGCCTAAACCTACTGCATTACTATTTTTCTTAAAAGTAATTGAGTTTTTAACTTGGTAATGTACAACATTCACTGTCATACTGACCATCTTTGTAATTTCAACTAAATGCAGTAAATATAATTTTTGATGATTTGAAGCGGTAAATATATGTAGATGTCGACGAGTTAAAAAATGTAGTTGATACCGATCAGACACGGGTAACCACTTTAGGCTAAAAAAAGTTTTCAATACATAAGTGTTTGAGTTATGATTAGTCAATTAATTGGGTTGCGGGCCATAAACATTTATATTCATATCTGAATGAGCTATAAGATGGAATTTTTATATACAGCCATTTCATAATTAAATTTAAATAAATCAAGCTCGGGTGCCAGGTGTTTCATTCGAGTTCAAAAAAGCATATTCAGTTGGTTTTTGAGTACTTAAACACTTTGATCTTGGATCTTGAACGCATGTATTTTTGTGGTTAGGCACCTGGAACCAAGCCATGAAAATATCCCGATAATATTTTTCCAACAAAGAAGAATAATTCTCAATAGCACACCCCGTTCATGTAAAGTAAGTTGAGCTTTAGTAGTAGAATCATGGTACCAGACAAAAATAGTTTGTTTAAAAGTGCAAGCAAAATGGGTGGGGCCTGATTCCATACTACAGAAATAGGGAAAGAATGTTTCTCTCCTCTTGATTAAGCAACTGTCAAAATGTCAACTAAACAAAAATGCATGTTTTTTACGTGATCCCATATCCCAGTTCTATGCGGAGTAGACATCAAATGCAGCAGACTATATTAACATCATGCCACTTCTTAATGTTTATGATGTTGTCAAACTAAATAGCTAGGAGTTTGATTACTTTTATACCTAAACTTTCAGCTTATTTCAACATAAACTGACACTATCATAGTTAGTTTATTAGGTACAGTTGTGCTATAGTGAGTGTGATGCAAAATGAATTAGATAACGTTCGGCTAATGATGGAATCAAAGGTTTCTTTTTGAGATTGTTACCCGTCGTGTCAAGTTTCTAAGTGGGGTGCAAAACACAGGCAGTTGCCCCACGACAATATTTATTTGCTTCCCTCCACTTCAAAGCAGAACGAAATACTTTTTTTATCGTAACTGCTACTTTTATACATTGCAAATTTTTAGCAATGCATTGTATTACTCTGTAGTAATACCTACGATATTGGTTGGATTTAATAAATCAAGATATCTGAAATGTGGCTTAAGCCATCACTGATTTAGGATGACTAAATACAGTGAAACTTTTTGTGAATTACATTTAAATATGCTAGTTAACAATTCTATTATTTCACAATAAATTTTACAGTTTTGACATCATGATATGTTATTTGAGTCAAAATTTTTACATGCATTGAAAATATCAGTTTTATATAAAACATACGGAAACAAGTCAGTGGTATTCACAGTTTCTGTGATTTTCTGTCACACTGCTACCGAAAAAAATCTCAAAGTTGTTATACCAGGAATTAGATTATGGCGTGAATAACATTATATTACCTTGTCCAATGCTTCCTTCGCTTCATTGACGTCAAATTTTTTAGCTAATAAACAGGTTAATATCATGTTAGCTTCGTCATATTTATCCCAACTTAGTTTAAAAAGCTTGCCTTTGAGCCATTTGATCAAATATCCATCCGACTTCATATACTCCACTGTCAGTCGGTTGGTTACTAATGCTTTCAGCTGTAAATTTCACATCAGTAAATAATATTGAGTTGGCACATTACCTTAACTTTACAGATTAAATATCTCACTTCATTAACAAGTGTTTGTTCTTTCGCAGAAAGTACTGGAGGTTTAGGTGCATATACTCTATGTTGGCAGATTAAGATCAGAATGACAAAGGAGGTACGTTGCACAGTAAATTCCATTCTTTTTCAATGGTTTAACGTGGTGCCCTTCACGGTTACCTGTAATAACTTTGCGAATAAAAAAGATGCTAAAAATTCTATTGTTGCCCATACACGAGACTGAATGAGAATGTGTAAGTTAAATTTCTAACCGTCAAGATTTATTTGACATGAGTAAGCAACAAATTAACCACTATTACAATACATATCTGCATTGTAAATTTCAAAGCAGATAATGTGCGTAGAATAAGTAAATCTAATTGCTAGAAACTGGTTTCAAAGGAATTTCCTTTCAAAGGAAACTGGTTCAACTTTCCTTTACATTTAGCATTTTGGTACAATCTACAAACTTAAAGGATAAATAAACTCTCATGTTTGAAAAAGCACTATTCATGATGCACCCATTTATGCTATTTAAATCCAAAGTAACACTAAATTAATCACGAAACCCTAAGTGCAAGACTCAAAATGAAAAATTTCGGACGATGGAAAGTAATTGAGTAAGAGTTTTATGTGCTTGAAAGATATAGTGTTTATTTAACTATTTGATAATTAAATTAAAATTAAAAAATCTCACATAATTGGAATCGAATTCACTTTTTTTNTGTTTATTTAACTATTTGATAATTAAATTAAAATTAAAAAATCTCACATAATTGGAATCGAATTCACTTTTTTTTAAGATCCATTAGGATTATAAAGCCGGCTTTCCTTGATTCCCATTAGTATTCATTCATCTCCATGTAGNGTTTATTTAACTATTTGATAATTAAATTAAAATTAAAAAATCTCACATAATTGGAATCGAATTCACTTTTTTTAAGATCCATTAGGATTATAAAGCCGGCTTTCCTTGATTCCCATTAGTATTCATTCATCTCCATGTAGNTTTTTTTAAGATCCATTAGGATTATAAAGCCGGCTTTCCTTGATTCCCATTAGTATTCATTCATCTCCATGTAGAATTATCGCTCTATTAATGCTTATGCAAAACAATTATATTTGATTCCTGCGATCTTGTCGACTAACTTAAGTTATCGTACAAATTTTTGTTAAGCACAAAATTTCACTTTATTAATTTTCAATTTGCTTGGAGGCTAAATAAATAATCTCTATCTCAGTAAACTCAGAGCTGACAATTCATGGAGTATTGGCTTTAATTAGTAAAAAAAAATTTTTTTATAACGATTCAGCTACATATTTCTCGAAGGCGACTGGATGCTTAAATATTTTGTGTACAATTTGGAACCCTTGAAACACTGTTGGAGGCAACCATTCTGACTTAAATCTTTGAGGATTATCTAACATTATAAATCCCTTTTGTATTTCCAAATGTATTTTGTTATACAGTGTTCGAATAAGAAGGCGAGAATCCGCACTGCGTATAATGTTTGTTGATGTCGCAGTCCGACAGAATTTTTTGAATCTTCAGAATATTAATGTGAATTTATCCCATTTTTGCTAATATGGCAGCTCCGAATATTTCATCAGAAGGAGCTTGTAATACGAAAATGATCTTTACAAAAACCACTTAGAAGGTTTCATTGGTTACCCAAATACTTCACGCATAAACCTCACTGGTGTGTTACACTGCAACTGCAAGTATATGTCGTTATCGTAAGTCGTGAATTGAACAGACGCTTCCAACAAGCTAAATTATATCTCAATAGTGTACATTAATTTCAAATTCTAATTTTTTGGCGAACCCTCAACTCAACCTTGTTCCTGCAATTCATAACACTTACAAAATCGGCAGGGCGTAACATTCTTGTTGGCATGATTACCAATAATAATAAATTNCTGCAATTCATAACACTTACAAAATCGGCAGGGCGTAACATTCTTGTTGGCATGATTACCAATAATAATAAATTTTAAACTTCTTTGAACTTAATGTGGAATTTTATTCTTATTAGGCTAGACAAAATACACCAAAAAAATGTGATGGAGAATTGTATCGGGTTATAATGAGATTTGTTTGAGCTTTGGCGCATATTACAGAAATAACAATAAGTCCTTCGTAGACAAACTTAAACTAATCAAGTTTACGAGCGATCTAAACAATTTCTACATATACCATTAATGAATTTTTAAGGGGTGAGTTAAAATAGTTTCTACAATAGTTTAATGTTAACTAGTTATATTCACAAATTCTAACTTGAATTTATAGTGACTGCGTTTCACTAAAATACTGTCCTTAGAGAAACTACAACGGCAAGACGGCATTGTGCAAGTTTAAAGACGTTTGTTGAGCATTGCTTTTTGATAATTTGATCAAATTATCTTTTACTACTGTGCATAATCAAATTTGTTCACGTGCAATCAAATTTGTTCACGTGCAATCAAATTTGTTTGCTTATAATGCTTAGTCCGGTTAAACTGAAGAGGAATCCCGTATTATAGTTAGCAGTCTGTTTTCCTACTTTAAGAACATACATAGCCAAACTTCACTCTGTTGCGTATGAATCTAAAACTAGCTATGTAGCTATGTGGCATCCCTGAACCCCGAGTAAAAAATTGGTAGCATTGCCAGCAATGAAAAATGCAATCTATCCTAGTTCACTTTTATTAAAGTAAAAAAAAATTGAATAAAATTTTCTTATCCTCACAGAATAGTTCCCTGAACTCTCGCGTATCTTGTGACCAAAGCTGGTTCATTAGCTTTAGTGCCAACTGGACATCTTCACAAGTAGTAAGTTGTCTGTCTCTCTGTCTGTATGTTTCTCCTGTTTCTCTGTCTCTTCTTTCTGTCTGTGTATATCATGCCAAAAATTCGTAGTTTTGTTGGTCTTGTAGATAATTTTGCAGCTTTGAATTGCAATGTTCATTGCTTCTTTCCACATCACGGCTTTCATAAAATGACACTGTGGAGTGTTTTCCTAATTATGCACTCACCTGGCTCTGTTTGATGTATACAATACAATACCTTGAAATATCATTGGTGGAGTGATAAATTGCCAGTCTAGTTTGCACATAAGACACTGGAAGTTAGTTCACTTCGCTTTTTTGATTAGTTTTACCTGCTTTGGCAAATCAAGCTCGGTACTGTTGGTAGGTATATGAAGAGGAGAATACGCACTTGAAGGTGTATTAAATTTTATGCCAAGCTATATAGTGTTCAAACTATATTCTATTATAAACATTTCATAGATTCCACTATTAACCGCGAACAGAAATTTACGGAATTGAATAATCCTTATATGTTTCTATGCATGTCATTCCCTCAAAATGTAACATGCTGGTTTGGCTTGCTGGGTGTCCGTTACTGAAACAGTCAAATTTCTCGTATCACAATTTTTTGTGCCTACCGATGATGGCATATTTTTTTTCTTTTTCATTTTTTCTTTTTGAATATTTTTTTTTCACTCTCGCCTTTTTTGCCTCGAATATTTTATTTGCTGGCACCGTAAAAACGCAATTAGTTGCACCATGCTACTGTTCAAATTCAATATTTGTATAATTATAAGCAAATGTACTTCTGGAGGTTTTGGGTAAGTGATACGACAATCGATCCGAAACCTTGTCTCCATTAAGAATAAGGTTTCCGTTGTTTAAATTCTACAAATCACACTGGAATTTTTTCATTTTCGCAAAAAATCCCGAAACAAGTGGAATTTGGTTAGGCGATATGTCAATTCGTAACAAATTCCACGTAGAATACGAGTCCGAAAACCATTGGTGGCAGTGAAGTATCATTTTCAACAAACATTTCAAAATGCTTAAACATTTTTTAATTCACTATCAAAGGGTACGAGGCTGAAAAGGAAAACAAATTGATTTCATGTATTAATTCTGTGCTTCCTGTATTGATTCCTCAAACCTGTGCCTCTACTTCCCAGACACCCTTTAATTGACCACGGCCATACACTTTTTCTAATTGTACGTACAATTTGGTCAGCTAAACTGTTCCGGTTAGCAGCAATAATTAGTAACAGCTCAGCCAATCATGCACTAGGCATGGCATTCTATTGTTGGTTCTACAACACAATGTGAATTTCTACTTTATTGTTACAACTATCAACAGATTAATCCAACCAAAAAAAGTTTGTCAAATTTGTTTTGCAAAATTCTAATTGACCGTCGACAATGGATATTAAACTAGTAATCTGCATCATTTCTGACTGAGTAAGAAACCTCAACTCATGAACAAATTTCAAAGAATCATTTCGACATTATTTATTTGTAAAAAATAACAAAAAAATAACAAAAAAATTACAGTAAAATTTGAGCTGAGCGCCAACAACGACCGTATTCGTAATATATATTAGATTTCCGATCGATTGACGTATCACTTACGCAAATCCTCGTGGAGTACTTCTGGTAAAAATTATACAGGACAATGAATTTGAACAGTAGCATGGTGCAACTAATTGCGTTTTTAGGGTACCAGCAAATAAAAAATTCGAGGCAAGGAAGGCGGGAGTGAAAAAAAATATTCAAAAAGCGGGAACTGCTTATGCCGTCATCGGTATTACATTCAACGCATTCACGTACTTCTATTTACGAGTCGTAAATGCTATTNGAACTGCTTATGCCGTCATCGGTATTACATTCAACGCATTCACGTACTTCTATTTACGAGTCGTAAATGCTATTTATAGTATGGGTACATAGAAATGTGATTATACTTGATATACCATTGCATTAATATTATTAAAATGGCAAATTTTTGAGATTCGTAATTCCGTTCCCGGTAATTGGATATTGACATAACGGTAATGAGTTCAAACAAATATGGTTATGCTTGATGTCAGATAATGTACCCATGCATTCATGTCATTAGAATTGCAAATTATTGAACTTTGAAATTCCGCTCCCGATAATTCGATATTTACATAGCGGTAGTAAATTCAAACAAATATGGTTTTGCTTGATGTCATCTATGTAACCATGCATTCATATCATTACAATAGCAAATTATTGCACTTTGAAATTCCGCACCCGGTAATTTGATATTGACATAGCGCTATTAATTTCAAGGAAATATGTTTATGCTTGATGGAAGCCATGTACCAATGCATTCATATCATTAGAATACCAATTTTTTGAGGTTCGTAATTTCGCACCTGATAATTCGATATTAGCATAGCGGTAAAAATTTCAAAGAAACATTTTTGTTTGTCGGCAGCTATGTACCAATCTTTTCATATCAATAAAATAAGAAATTTTGGAGGTCGGTAATTCCGCTGTGGTAAATCGATATTCGATAATGGCATAGTGGTATTAATTTCAAGGATATATGGTTTTGCTTGTTGGCATCTATGTACCAATGCACTCATATCATTAGAATATCAAATTTTGGAATTGTTATTCCGCTCCCGGTAATTCAATATTGTCATAGCGGTAATAAATTCAAATTAGTGGGAGTCATGGATAACACTATACGATTTTTATATTTTGTATTACGTCACTCCCGAGTCAGGGTCATAACTTTGACTGATTCAGAGTCGATTTCCAAAAATGAAGCATTGAGAGTCAGGTTTCCATTATAACACTTATTATTCAGCTAGGTACCAAAAAATTTAGGTCTCTACTGACCTACCCGAAGGGGTACCCGTGGCACTTACTGATTTCCATTTGTCAATGATTAAAGTTTTGAATGCAGTTCGGAGTAATTTCAGTAAAATTTTGACATTTTTCTAAATTCATTTTTAATATTTTGCAGTCAAATATCCATGGTGATGTTTTACTCAGCTTAAAACAACTGAAACAAACTTCTTACCAGTGTTTTTGATACCTTGGATATTTCCTGGGAAACTGAAAGGGAGAGAATTCAAAAAATCATTGGAAATCTATCACCCTAAACTCTCACTCTAAATATTCATGAAGAGAAATAGTTGCGTAATTATTGACCAAACATTTATGCTGAATCACTACAACGTCACTCTAACTCTACTTACCTTGTATCCAATTTATCTTGTTTTCTTCAACAAAATTATCACTGTGCAGANCAACGTCACTCTAACTCTACTTACCTTGTATCCAATTTATCTTGTTTTCTTCAACAAAATTATCACTGTGCAGAGGTTTGTATGCAGTGTACACAGAAAAACCCTCGGGATATAGCTGCACTATTAACTTCAAAATCATACTCGTTCACTTAAGTTCGGCCAATGCTAAATTTCGGCTGCTAGGGAATATAACGTTTTTTTGTTAGTCTAAAGTTCACGTGTAAAACTATTAAGTCACAATTTAATTTATCACATTAGGATTTAGCCGTTTTGCATTCAAAAATAAATGTACAAAATTTTACTTAATTTTACTTTTGCTACTATTTTCAGTTTACAAATATTGCAATATGTATCAAAAATTAATGTGTATTCAATGCCAGCTTTGCCACTTAGTTTAAAAAAAAATTTTATGTTAAACTGGAAGTCTATCCTGTCTTAGCATGAAAATGTCCAAACATGTACAGTTACAGTTTAATATTATACAAAATCAATTTTGAAACAACTCGATTTTACCATTATTAAAAGTCATTAACAAAAGTCTTAATGCAGAATTGTACTGATCTAACAAACTGATAAGGAGTCTACCAATAGCTTGCGTGGATTTGCGTGAGATTGTGTAAGGTTCCTCTTTTACACAATCTAACTCAAGTGGGATGGGCTTAGTGACTCTAACCAATGAGAGAGGATACAATTTCATAAAATCTCTCTCGGTTTATACGCAAACACAATTTCACGTAAAAGAAGAACGTTACACAATCTCACGCAAATCCACGCAAGCTATTGGTAGACCCCCATAGTTTCATACTTACTGATGCAGTGATGATCATACCATTTCTGTTTGTATTGTACAGATGTAAAAGTTTTATCTTGTCAACTAAATTCAAAGTGAACACTAAACAAAATATATACATGCAGTTTCAGGTATAAATTTATTTGCATTGAAGCCATTGTGGAAATGCCAGANAGGTAGACCCCTATAGTTTCATACTTACTGATGCAGTGATGATCATACCATTTCTGTTTGTATTGTACAGATGTAAAAGTTTTATCTTGTCAACTAAATTCAAAGTTAACACTAAACAAAATATATACATGCAGTTTCAGGTATAAATTTATTTGCATTGAAGCCATTGTGGAAATGCCAGATAGTAATTAATTAGTTGTTTGTCTTGAAATAAATATTTAGTGTTCCTGAATCTACTTATCAACTTTGTAACTAAAATCCAATGAGAATTATAAATCTAAATATTTTGTAATAGAATTTGTGACACACGTGTTCTTAATTTTTATAGATCCAGTCTGTAGTATGTCTTATAATCGGAATACAGAATTTGCGTATGTCAATTAAGCTACTGCATGACAATAAAATGAAAAGAGTTTACTGAAACTGACCTTGTGTATAATTGCTTTCAAGTCAGATTGAAAATTAATTCATGGTAAACGATATTCCTTTCATAAAGGCAGTGAATATCGAATAAATAATTTTGTAAGGACCTAACATGGACAACCTTACTCAATAACTCAAACTTTGATGACACTGTCGCTCTCGCACTCTGCTAAGCTGCCGTAGTCATAGATGAGAGATAGTAATAGATAGGAAAAGCTCGTCAGAGAGAATGAGCCCAAAAAACTCTAATCTCTCTTCGTGATTGGTCAACATTACAAACTCCCATCTAATTTCTCTTCGTGATTGGTCCTCTTGTATATTCTCTCTTGGTGATTGGTTCTCAGAAAACCACATACCTTCTATAGAGTTTTTCCTATCTATTACTATCTCTCATATATGCTGCCGTAGTATGCAGCAATGGAAAATGTTGAGATGTAGCAGTGGAACCAAATGTTTTTTGGTTAGGTTTTGTTAAGGTGAACGGAGTTAACATATNAAAATGTTGAGATGTAGCAGTGGAACCAAATGTTTTTTGGTTAGGTTTTGTTAAGGTGAACGGAGTTAACATATCCTCGTGTTGCTTCATGTGTATTTTCTTAGCGATGTATTGCATTACTTATGGAGGGATGTCAGTGCCACTAAGATTTTTATATTTTGCGAATATTCATCTTCGAAAAATTCAACTTCGACTCAAAAGATAAGACTTTCGAAGCTGAAACTTTCGAAGCTGAAACTTTCGAAGTTGAAACTTTCGAAGTTGAAACTTTCGCAGCTGAAACTTTCGAAACTGAAACCTTCGAAGTTGAAACTTTCGAAGCTGAAACTTTCGAAGTTGAAACTTTCGAAGTTGAAACTTTCGAAGTTGAAACTTTTGAAATTGAAACTGATGAATCGAAGTCGAATGTCGAAGACGAAGTGGATTGGGATGGGTAGTTGGAAATACTGCTGTTCGTTGTAACGAAGGTTCTTTTTTGTGGGGCAAAAATTTTATGTTTAAACTTTTGTGTTATTAAACTCAACTTAAAGTTTCGCCGACGGAACATAACTTTTCCCAGTGTCTCATAATTGGTATAACATTTAAAATTTACAAAATGTTTTNCCGACGGAACATAACTTTTCCCAGTGTCTCATAATTGGTATAACATTTAAAATTTACAAAATGTTTTTATTGAACAAATTCAAAGTGATTACTTTAATTTCAGTTAAAAATAAGTGATCTTGACACTAAGTTTATCTGAATTATTACCTTGGTAATCAAAAAAAATTTTAACCTGAACCAATCCTGCCCACACAAAAACAGAGTTAGTCGTTAGTTGACATATTTTAGCAGGATTGATGAGAAAACTGTTGGTTGTGAGAATGAACTCAACTCCAGAACTCTAACACAATTAATTTTGGATACTTTTCTTCACGAACTGATGAAAAACTGAACTGGAAACTACCCTTCCAGTTCCCAAAACTGAGAATGTGACTGACAACTGAAGTACATAAACTAAAACTCACTCAAAGGTCCTATCAATATAGGCCGCAGAAATGGGCAANCTGATGAAAAACTGAACTGGAAACTACCCTTCCAGTTCCCAAAACTGAGAATGTGACTGACAACTGAAGTACATAAACTAAAACTCACTCAAAGGTCCTATCAATATAGGCCGCAGAAATGGGCAAAAAGAATAAAAAATAATTGCAGTGAATAGTCTCATTACGGAATTGAGTTAGTCAAACAACAATCCGTTGGAAATAATATCTATTGTTTACGCTCAGCTAGACTTTCCAATTTAGTACGTATTTTTTAAACTGCTGAAGTTAAAAAACAAATTTTATACTAGTGTAGAATTCGGCGTTAAAACTAGGGTGAAACGGACCTGAAAAAAAAAACACTTTTCCTTTCTTTCCTGCCATTTTGAGGTTATATCTCATTGTTGGTTTTACAATACTTATACCACTCAACTAAACCGTTCCAGTCAAGCGAACATCTTCCGACAGTAGAAATCTACGGCATTTTGTGAATTTGTAATAAAGTAATAAGTAATAATATCCTATTTGCTTGGCTTATTTGCATAAACCACCGTCCCCACCCCACCCAAAAAAAATCAATTTTTTTAAATTGGTAAATCATAAGTGATTCCTGTTGGAAATTTAATGCTGAATCGAACGCGTTACGTCCCAGCCCTCTAGGTGGTCACCATATAAAGATACATGTTCAAAACCACTACAAAGACATTTTCTCACGAAATTATTAAACAAGTTCCAGACTCATTTGGGTATAACTTGGTAGAGAGTCACTTAAATAGGTAAATGATAAGTGATTCCTATTGAAAATTTGATGCTGAATCGAATGCGCTAGATCCCAGCACTCTAGATTGTCAATATCTAAAGATAAAAGCTCGAAACCACAACAAAGACATTTTTCTACGAAATTATTTAACAAGTTCCAAACTCATCTCCATATAAGTTAATAGAGCGTCGCTTAAATTGGCAAATCATAAGTGGTTCCTATTGGAAATTTGATGCTGAATCGAATGTGCTAGGTCCTAGCCCTCTAGTTGGTCACCATATAAAGATACATTCCCAAAACCACTACAGAGACATTTTTCCACGAAATTATTTAACAAGTTCCAAACTCATCTCGATATAAATTGATAGAGAGTCACATAAATTGGTAAATGATAAGTGATTCCTATTGTAAATTTGATTCTGAACCGAATGCGCTAGGTCCCAGCCCCATAGGTGGTCACCATATAAAGATATAAACCAAAATCACGACGAACATTTTCCCACGAAATTATTAAACAAGTTCCAGACTCATCTGGATATAAGTTGGTAGAGAGTCACTTAAATAGGTAAATGATAAGTGATTCCTATTGGAAATTTGATTCAGAATCGAATGCGCTAGGTCCCAGCACTCTAGATTGTCAATGTCTAAAGATAAAAACTCGAAACCACAACAAAGATATTTTTCCACGAAATTATTTAACAAGTTTCTAACTCATCTTCTATTATAAATCAGTGTGTTTTTCGTGTCTGACACAAATTCTCTTAAACTAAGCAATTTAGATGTAGGGTAACCTATTACAATTATCATTGGTATGTATTTGTGATGTCACTCATGCTATTTTTATTATGGTCAGAGGTCAAATGTTCGAGTTTTTGATTTTATAATAAAAAATGGAAAAAAGAGATAGGGAGAATACAGCAAAAAAATCGTCACATAGTTTCTATATGGCTTTTTTTTTGGTTTAAGAGATGGAATGTGAAAGTCATGTTCACTCTACTTATAAATTTTTTTTGTTTTTAAAACAATACCACAATCATTACAGACTGCCATGGTTTAGTGGTTATGGCATGTGAGTTTGGTGGATTTGGTCGGGTGTTAGATTCTTGGTGGGGTGTTGTTACTTTTAAAAAAAAAAGTATAAAGAAGCTGTCTTAATGCTAACACACTTGCATAAGTTAACTTAAAAGGTTTTAAAATCCTATTCATGTCTAAAGAAATCAAATGGGTGGTGATTATGGAGTAAAAATTTCGGTTAATCACTCCAAGGTTCGATTCATAGTAAGGGTGATATTTTTTATCCAATATTTTTTTGGTAAACTTGGCATAAAATGAATTTCGGGTGAGCTAGGCATATGACTCGAATATTCTTGGTTGAACTTGGTATTTGATCCCAAAATTATTTTGGGTAAGCTTGGCATAAAACTCAAATATTATGGTGAACTCGGCACACAATTCCAACTTTACAGGTGAACTTAGCATACGACACCAATATTTTATGGGTAAACTTGGCATTCGAGACTCAACAATATTTGAATGACTTGGCATACGAAACACAATTATACTTTGAGTAAACTTGGCATGCAACCCCAATATATCAGCGTGAACTTGGCCTACGATAAACATATACTTTAATGAATTTAGCATACTCCACTCAATATTTTTTGTATTATGCTAACGTATATCCCAAATTTTTATGGTGAATTTTATATTCGACCCCAATATCATTTGGGTGAACCTGACATACGACCCTATTTTTTTTGGGTAAACGTAATACAATTTTTAATGGAGGAACATGGCATACATACAAAATATATTATGAGCGAACTTCGTATACGACGTTGATAAATTTTGAGAAAACGATTGCAAGTATATTTTCGTATTGTTCGTATACTTGGCATACGAACCTAATGTATTTGCTTGATCTTGGCATATAACCATAATATACTTTGAATGAATACTCTACACGCCCACAATACACTTTGTGTGAAATTGCGATACGACCAATATTTTTTGTGTGAACCTAGCATACCACACTTTTAGAGTGAATTTGATATATCCGCCAATATACTTTGTATTAATTTGACATATGTACACAATATACATTTGGTGAGTTGGCATATAATCCCAATATGCTACTTAGCCAATGACGCAAACAGTTTTGAGTGAACTAGGCATAAGCGAAAAGTACTCTATGGGTGAACCAGGGATCCGATCCGATTTTTTTGGGTGAAATTGGCAAACCAACCCAATATATTTTTGGTTAGCTTGGCATACTATCTCAATATTTTTTAATGAATTTGCGATTTGGGCATAAACGGAACGGATGCTGACAGGGTCTGGAGGGATGGAAGGGATATGTGGAATGGGAGGGAAGGAGCGAGCATGGAGATGAATAGAGACAAGGACGGGAGGGATGCGGGCATGTGCGGAAGTGGTGTAGGCATGTACGAAAAGGATACGGGCAGAGACAGGAGGAATAGAGCATGTACGGAAGGGATGCGGTCATGGACGACATTGATGCATGGCACGGATGGGAGGCATGCGAGCATGGAGAAAGGAATGAGGGCATGTACGGCAAGCAGAGACGTGAGGGATGCGGGTATGGACGGGAAAAATGCTATCGTGGTCGGAAGGGATGATGACATCGACGGGCGGGGTGCGGGCATTCTAAGAAGTTAAAAATAATATAATGCGCTGGATTTGGTTGGAAACGCTGACAATGAACAAATCACAAGGACAGTCATTGTCAAATGTTGGTATTTATTTATCTTCGCCGTGTTTATTCACGACCGAAGTAAAGGTAAAGATAACGACGGTGCCCGAATAAAAGTAACCTGAAAGTCCAAGTTATATAGTTTCTCAGACAATGTAAATTTGTAGATGGTTAGTGTCAATCGCGTTTACAAAGAAAAGAAAGAAAGAAAGAAATTTACAAAAAAAAGATTACAAATAAATTAATTATCAATGATAATTATCAAGCTTGAAAAAATCATGATTTTTTTGATTTTTTCAAATCAATAAATGTGTTGCATATTTCGCATACAAAACTCATCAAAATAAATACCATTATCTTATCAATTACTGTTATGACTGTTGGTGGGCTGTCGTCGGTTGCACTCGTGTCGCTTATCGAATAATTCTTAAGGGTAAAAATTACAATGTCGCGTTTTGATTGTTTACATAAGAATTAGAATGTATTAGTTGTGTTTTTGATGTTTGTGGAATTATTGCCAAACATAATACCTAGAGGGAAATATCCTATCTGGGATCACATTACCCGACCTTGGGCATTACCTGACCTCGCACATTACCGGTCCTCGGGCATTACTCGACCCCGAGCTTTTCCCAGCCCCAGGTATTACCATACTCCAGGGATTACCCGACCTCAGGCAATACATGACGGGCATTACCCGACTTCGGGCATTATCCGCCCCGCGCATAGACCGATCTCGGGCAGTACCCGACCTCGGGCAATACCCGACCTCGCACATTACCGGGCCTTGGGCATTACTCGACCCCGGGCATTACTCAACCCGGGCATTACCCGGCATTGGGCATTACCCGACCTCGAGCATTACCTGATTCTGACCTCGATCTTAAAATATGCTAGGCATTACCCGAGATCGGGCATTGCCTTAAACCAGGCATAACCCGACCCGGACATTACAATATGCCAGGCATTACCCGAGCCCGGGCATTACCGTACCCCAGACATTACCCTACCCTAGATTACCCGACCATGACAATACGCAACCCTAGACAATCCCCGACTCATGGATGGACCCAACCCCGGCATTAGTCAACCCTTAGCAATACCCGATAACGGGCATTACCTGACATTGCCCTACCGCGGGCATTACCCGACCCCGACATAACCCGACCACGAGCATTATCAGACCACGGGCATTACCTTAAGCCGGGCATAACCCGACCCCTGACATTAGGCAACCATAGACAATCTCCTACCACAGACATTACTCAACCTCAGGCATTATGCTACCCCGGGCATTACCCGACCACGACCTTACATTATGCTACGCATTACCCCGCCGAGTTATTACCCTACCTCAGGCATAACCCGAGCCCGACCTTAGAATATGCCAGGCATTACCCGATCCCGATATTAGCTTACGCCAGGTATTGCCCCGACAACCCTACCGCCAAAACTCCCTTGCTACCACCCAACTGACCTCCCTATCAACCTACTGTTCATCTTACTCTTTACGTTTTATGCATTGCAACACATGATTATCCCCGTTTGCAACGGTTTATTTATTCATGAAATTGATTACTTTATGAATTTCAAAGCACGACCAAAATCAACTCGCAAATGTTTCAGCAGTATTCAACATATTTTACCAAAGTACAAATTTCATTATGAATTCAGAATCCGGGTGTGTTTGATAAATTAGAATTTTATAATACCAGAAGTTATAAAAAGGTCCTACTTCCAAAATGTACCACCCAGTTCAAAATAATATATATTCTAAAATAATAATGGGACATACTTTAATTTTATGTTACTGTTTGGCAATTTTCTTACAATTGGTTAGACCCCAAGTTTTTTCTGATAAATCGAATATTGATTTGAACCCAGTGTTACAAATATTTTGCGACTGTTACATAGATATAATTTTTTTTTCAGAATTCGGAAGTTTTACACTTTTTCATTTTACGGTAGAAATTTTCACTCCAAATTGGTTTACTGCAGAACCTGAGAAATCAGCTAACCTCCAAAAGTTCAAAACTCTACAAATACGATTTCGAAGAGAATGCACTGCTACTGTATTAGTTGATCCCTTCAGCAAAGAAATACCAATAGAAAATCGCCATGAACAAATCGAATATGCACTAGCAAAATCGTTCTATCGTGAGCAAATTTATACAAATTTCCTCAGTAATGAGGATTTTAAAATTTGGAGACATCCGCTGGTTGGAATTCTTTATTTAGTTAATATACTCAACAGCTTTGAGCAATATAGCATTTCTGAAACTACAAATAAATGGATGGAAGAACTAGATTTGAGGATATTCTCAGCATTTGATAATATATATCATCCATCAAATCAACGATCTAGCCTTATGTTAATTTGGAATGATCATAATAATCCATTACAATGGAAAATGAAATTGGGTAATTTTCAAAACTACAATTGGAAATTTGATTTTGCGAGTATTCTTACTGTCTTACACAACAAAAGTTTGTGACATTAGAGAACTGTTTGTTTTACAATTTTTAGGTTACGTAAACTCATCTGCTGTAACGTGGATTATTAATATATATGATCATGGTATGAATATGTTAGAAGTCTACGGATTAGGAAGAGATATTTTTACGCGTAAGGATGAATATACTTTTTATTCTCTTGTGATGGATTATTTAACAAATCCACATTACCACGGAGTTGTGCTTTTGACATTGAATGCCGTTGATATTAGTAAGAATCAAATAAACAAAATAGTTTTTCTTCAATATTTTGGCAAAAAAGGTACACCCGATAAAATAACATATGAATGGGGAATTTTCATGTCAAACCGTCCTAAATTATTCAATTTTGTTGCATGTTATCGGAGTTACCAATATTTCAGTTATGAATTCTATTTAACACCATTTCAGTACGGGGCTTGGTTAACAATATTTTTTGTTACATCCATACTACTTCTATTTTTGACGGTACTGTTTATTAATAAAGATATAAGGGATAATTGTACTGCTATTGTTTATGGAATATTAATAGAACAATATCCAAATTATTCGAAGAAATTAAACTCAGAGTTATTTTTCACATATACCATTTCCACTTTTCTTTTGATGTCTATAATTTTAACAAATTCATACAAGGGCTTAGTTGTCACTAATTTAATCCTACCTTCAAATACACAAAGTATTAATTCATTTAATGAAGCCATGATTGCTAATTAGACTCTATGGCCCATGCCGATGATAGATGAAGACATGAACACTACCAACTTAGAGTTACTAGAATATGCCAGGGTAGGGAATAAACTTGGGTTGGCAATTATTGGATATCTCATAATGTATACAACTTGTAATATATCTGAAGTTGTAAGTTTGGCACTAGCCAATTGCAATGATACTTTGAGTAATGAAACAGACATTTCTTCATCTCAACTTAAATACAGGCTTCAATTACTTAATAGTATAAAATATCCGGATACTATATTGAATACTTCATTTTCTGATTTAACTGAACTATCAAAGTGTGACGATGTTGCCTATGTCGGGTATGAGAACCATATATATGCTACATTAAAAAAAAATTCAAAGTACTCTGACAAGAAATTCTATAAGGGGAATGAAGGGTATAGCGTAAATGGTAAATCCGAAGATTATATATTTAATACCGTGGATTTTTCTTGGGAACAAATTCAGCTGGTTAGGAGGATTGGACATTTTGCTTCATCGGGAGTTGGGTTACACTGGCATAACTTGTTGGAATCATCTGATTCTGAATGGTATCGTAAATACAGAGAGAGTCCAACCCCACCAACTGAGTTAACCATGAAACATTCAACGGTTCAGAGTGTATTTATAGTTTATTCAATTTGTCTTACATTTGGTTTTAGTGCAATGTTGTTTGAATATTATCATCAAATAATCCGAACTTACATTTCATACAGCCCAAGTGTTGTCCGAAGAAAGTAGTTTTTTTTAGAAAATTTAACAAGCAATCCTGTTTTGACAATTCAGCTGACTCCAAATATTTACTAAGTGTTTAGAATAATATGCTTGTGTATGTAGGATAAACTAATTTTGGAATCAGCTTATAAAAAAAAATATATGAAGTGAAAGGGCCAATACANGAGAGAGTCCAACCCCACCAACTGAGTTAACCATGAAACATTCAACGGTTCAGAGTGTATTTATAGTTTATTCTATTTGTCTTACATTTGGTTTTAGTGCAATGTTGTTTGAATATTATCATCAAATAATCCGAACTTACATTTCATACAGCCCAAGTAGTAGTTTCAAGAAAGTAGTTTTTTTTAGAAAATTTAACAAGCAATCCTGTTTTGACAATGCAGCTGACTCCAAATATTTACTAAGTGTTTAGAATAATATACTTGTGTATGTAGGATAAACTAATTTTGGAATCAGCTTATAAAAAAAAATATATGAAGTGAAAGGGCCAATACAAATAGTTACCAACAATGTCCGGATTCGTTGGTCGTAAGTGTATGATTGATTGATTGATTGATTGATTGATTGATTGATTGATTGATTGATTGATTTATATTTTATTCACGTGTCAAAGGTATCATTTCTAATACAAAATGGTAATTTACCGAGACTCCCCAACAAGCAGGACTAACTATAAAAATAAGTGATTAGATCACGGAAAGAAAAAACTAAGAAAAAAAAAATATTGTGGTTAAGTAGATTGTAAAGATGTTAATAAGTATTACACTTAATCTATTATTCAACGCTCAAAATCCACTTTTTAATTTTTTGATTTTTGTTTTTTTGTTTGTTAGCGATTGGTGGTGAAATCGTTGAGACTATGTTTGATTACAAATTTTGCTGACCTATCTTTAGATTTGTTGAAATTATTTTCTGAAGTGAGATTATAATCTCTGTTTAGTAGAATAAAACTGTTCCAATTCTTAGAGGCTCTATATACAAACGAACTTTTGAAAGTTTCGGATAGGTGCCTTTCACTATTGAGAAAGGATTCTGTGATACTTGATATATCTTTAATTTTGAAAGTTAATTTCTCGTTTAGAAATTCTATTTTGTCGGCATAGTAAAGATGTTTAAAAGTTTGGATAAGTGTGTAAAATTCCAATCCTTCAGAGATAGAATGGGTGTTACATATTTCGAGTAATTTCGAAAGGTCAAAATCATTAAAGGTGGTTATGTTTGGAGTATTGAGATTTGAATTAAAAATTAATCTCGATGAACGCATCCTTTTTGTTTTAAAGAAAGAAGGGAAGAAAAAGGATATTAATAGTCTGTTAATTTTGTTTTGAATTACCTTTAGTTTTGCATTCGTTTGAACTGTTGATGATGACTCATGATAATGACTAATGNTTAATAAGTATTACACTTAATCTATTATTCAACGCTCAAAATCCACTTTTTAATTTTTTGATTTTTGTTTTTTGTTTGTTAGCGATTGGTGGTGAAATCGTTGAGACTATGTTTGATTACAAATTTTGCTGACCTATCTTTNTTTTGTTTGTTAGCGATTGGTGGTGAAATCGTTGAGACTATGTTTGATTACAAATTTTGCTGACCTATCTTTAAATTTGTTGAAATTATTTTCTGAAGTGAGATTATAATCTCTGTTTAGTAGAATAAAACTATTCCAATTCTTAGAGGCTCTATATACAAACGAACTTTTGAAAGTTTCGGATAGGTGCCTTTCACTGTTGAGAAAGGATTCTGTGATACTTGATATATCTTTAATTTTGAAAGTTAATTTCTCGTTTAGAAATTCTATTTTGTCGGCATAGTAAAGATGTTTAAAAGTTTGGATAAGTGTGTAAAATTCCAATCCTTCAGAGATAGAATGGGTGTTACATATTTCGAGTAATTTCGAAAGGTCAAAATCATTAAAGGTGGTTATGTTTGGAGTATTGAGATTTGAATTAAAAATTAATCTCGATGAACGTATCCTTTTTGTTTTAAAGAAAGAAGGGAAGAAAAAGGATATTAATAGTCTGCTAATTTTGTTTTGAATTACCTTTAGTTTTGCATTCGTTTGAACTGTTGATGATGACTCATGATAATGACTAATGNTAATTTTGTTTTGAATTACCTTTAGTTTTGCATTCGTTTGAACTGTTGATGATGACTCATGATAATGACTAATGATGAATCATGAGTTAAGTGTAACAGTAAGCTTAACTATAATGATCAAATTTTTTTTACAATTATATTGTATTTCATGCCTATGTAAGAAAACTTTAGTATGTTACTCTTGCATTGAAATTTTTGATTCCCAATATTGTATCTAAAATATTGTTTAATATTGTTAACTCCTTACAAACCTATTGGGTCAAAACTATTTGTATAATTTTTAATGCTAAATGCATTAGAAATAGTTTTTACTTATTTTTCAAATTTGATAGTATTTTTACTTTAGCTTTTAATTTTTAGGTACTGCGAAACTAATTAAACCTTTTGAATTTAGAGAACTAAAACAAAATTCATTATATTTTACAAAAATATTTTGATTTGTGTAAACGAGGCAATCAAATTTTGAATGTAAATAAATTAATATTAATAATTACACTTTGTCAAAATAAAATGCATTTGATGGTTCATCAATAGAATTTCATGGGAATAGTTNTAATATTAATAATTACACTTTGTCAAAATAAAATGCATTTGATGGTTCATCAATAGAATTTCATGGGAATAGTACGGAGTTTGTGTCAAAAATTCAGTGTGATGACTGCAAAATAGCATAAACCTTGTGTGAGTATTCGGTAACATTTCATGAAATAAGTTTTCATAATTGTAAGGTGAATAACATATTTTTAAAACTAAAAATTAAAGTCAAAATTTCCTGCGTAAGGATCTAATATCTTAGTATATATAGGATATCTTTTTTTAACTTAGGCCCCCAGGGATGAAATTAAAAGTTGAAGTTTATAGCATGAGCTATAATGTAGTCTAAGCTCTGAATAAAGTTGTCTAAATTTAATTTTACTAAACTTTTACTAATTGTAAATGAATTATACTTTATGAATAAAATGAAGAAAATGAAAAACATAACTAATTGTCACAATTGACAAGCTATTGAAAACTAATTTATATCTGAAATTTTAGAAATGAAAAAATGGAGGAAACACTTCACCTAATCATCAATAACGCAATTAATGAAAACTGATTTTTTGAATAAACACTCCAGCATTCACATTTTCAAAAGTCTTCAAGTACATCTGAAACACAATTTCAAATATGTTCATTAAAAATCTCCTACTTTTCATCGTCACGAATCACTCATGGTTAGGAGATTCTGGTATACCAACTGGGGTCTACCTACCAGAAGTTGCGCCTGCGTACCACGTGCTCAGCCCACATTTGACTATTGTCTTTGCTTCTCCAAAAGGCGGTGTTCCACCAATTGATCCAGACTATCCAAGCGACCCAATAAGCGAAGATTTTTTTCGGGACGCAACTGTAATGAAATTGTTCAATAATTTAATCCAATTGGATAAATTTCAGTTAAATGACTACGTTGGCCTCTTTTATCCTGGAGGTCATGGTCCAATATTTGATTTAGTGCATGATTCAACTTCGGAAAAAATTGCCCGAGAGAATTATGAAGCGAACGGTATCGTTGGAGNCTTCTCCAAAAGGCGGTGTTCCACCAATTGATCCAGACTATCCAAGCGACCCAATATGCGAAGATTTTTTTCGGGACGCAACTGTAATGAAATTGTTCAATAATTTAATCCAATTGGATAAATTTCAGTTAAATGACTACGTTGGCCTCTTTTATCCTGGAGGTCATGGTCCAATATTTGATTTAGTGCATGATTCAACTTCGGAAAAAATTGCCCGAGAGAATTATGAAGCGAACGGTATCGTTGGAGCTGTATGCCATGGATCTGCAGGACTTCTTAACGTTAAACTCTCGAATGGAGAATACCTCATCAAATCAAAGGCTGTCACAGGATTCAGCAATAGTGAAGAGAATGAGGTTGACAAAGCCAAGTATTTACCATATGCTCTGGAGACTGAGCTTCAGGTTACTGGCGTCACATATACAAAAGCGGAGAACTGGGTGCCGCACACTGTAGTCGATGGAAGGCTCGTAACTGGGCAAAATCTAGTCTGCAATCGATACGGCAAATGAATTTTTAAATCTTTTTATTAAGCTATCAAAAGAATAAAGCAATTCAACATCAGTTATGGACTAAAAATTGAAAGCTATGTATACAAGTTAATAAACATTAAAACTCATGAAAATATTTCGTTCAAACCGCCTAAATAACAATGCGTAGAAATATGAGACTTACTGTAAAAGAGGAAATATAAAAGGATTTTAGAAAGATGGTAATTACAGAGAATAACTAAAGTAAACCAAAATGTAGAAAGNAAGAGGAAATATAAAAGGATTTTAGAAAGATGGTAATTACAGAGAATAACTAAAGTAAACCAAAATGTAGAAAGACGTAATTAAGCCGAATCCTGGAGTTAAAAAAAAGTGAAACTTTCGTATCTCGAGACATTGTATCGAAGTTTGGAACAGGGGTAGCGATGGTAAGTCATGAAGATATGTAAAATAGAAGGTCAGACGCTGTCAGCTCACGTAACACCAAACCTGAAGGAGCAAAGTTTTTGTCTAGAATGTACGAAAATGTTATATATATTACACAGAGAGTTATAGCCCTTTATTTGGATACGGTGAATGATGAATATGTTGAGAACTGCCCAAACAAAGTAAAAATTCTCCGCAAATTTTATAATTGCATTACCTAAAAGAGGTTAAATATTATTATTCATTGATTAAATCTATAGTGGTACTCTAAGAATGCCCGCTTTAAAGTTATTGCTAAGTTATTGGGGCTATGCGTCGAAGTGTTTACAAATTTGTGGAGTTTGTTTGTAATCTGAGTCTACAGCATAGCCAGTTCACAAATACAGAAGTTCGGTATCATGCCACTCAAATCGTTTTTGTTAAATCTTTGGAGAATTTACTTGGCTAATGCCAAATTTCATTTTCAAGTTAATTTAGGCTTAGCTTACTGTTGCGTTTCGTGTGAGACTAGCGTGAATTATTATTTAAACTTAACCACCAGCGCTGGACCAACTTTCTGATATTATATGACGGCAGTTTATTGGTGCAGGGCTGAGGCGTTTTTAGTGTAAAATAGAAGATAGGAAGTGACGTGGCATAACNAAGAGGAAATATAAAAGGATTTTAGAAAGATGGTAATTACAGAGAATAACTAAAGTAAACCAAAATGTAGAAACACGTAATTAAGCCGAATCCTGGAGTTAAAGAAAAGTGAAACTTTCGTATCTCGAGACATTGTATCGAAGTTTGGAACAGGGGTAGCGATGGTAAGTCATGAAGATATGTAAAATAGAAGGTCAGGCGCAGNGTAAGTCATGAAGATATGTAAAATAGAAGGTCAGGCGCAGTCAGCTCACGTAACACCAAACCTGAAGGAGCAAAGTTTTTGTCTAGAATGTACGAAAATGTTATATATATTACACAGGGAGTTATAGCCCTTTATTTGGATACGGTGAATGATGAATATGTTGAGAACTGCTCAAACAAAGTAAAAATTCTCCGCAAATTTTATAATTGCATTACCTAAAAGAGGTTAAATATTATTATTCATTGATTAAATCTATAGTTGTACTCTAAGAATGCCCGCTTTAAAGTTATTGCTAAGTTATTGGGACTATGCGTCGAAGTGTTTGCAAATTTGGGGAGTTTGTTCGTAATCTGAGTCTACAGCATAGCCAGTTCACATTTACAGAAATTCGGTATCAGTTCAAGCCCATGCCACTCAAATCGTTTTTGTTAAATCTTTGAGAATTTACTTGGCTAATGTCAAATTTCATTTTCAAGTTAATTTAGGCTTAGCTTACTGTTGCGTCTCGTGTGAGACTAGCGTGAATTATTATTTAAACTTAACCACCAGCGCTGAACCAACTTTCTGATATTATGTGACGGCAGTTTATTGGTGCAGGGCTGAGGCGTTTTTAGTGTAAAATAGAAGATAGGAAGTGACGTGGCATAACAACTCAAGTAGAGTTCGAGAGAGGCAGATAGTTGGTTTTTGGTTGTTTTTGAGTTATGTCTTATATTGAAAGTTAAGTAACGAGTAAATCAATCATTCTTATATTGTACTCTTCAATAATCTACATCACCTGAATTATTACATCTTCAATTGAGGACTATCATAAGGAATAAGCCGCAGATATATTGCAGAATCGAAGTACCGGCACCGAGCATCAGTTGCATAGCATCGTCGGGTAAAATTAAGAGATTTAGTAAGTCATAAATAATTGAGTCAATCACACTAACACAAATAAATTATTACTTCTTTTCACTTACTTTTCTTCTCGACTCTTTTCTATTCCTTAAGCTACCCCCCCCCCCCCCCCCNTGAGCTGACAGGAGTTCCCTTCCTTCTTCCTCATCATACCGTTCCTGCGTTGCTGAGTTCCTCGTCAAGAGACAACAACAGAAGCCATCGGCTCAAATCCCTTTTCTTTCTAATATTAAAGTAAATTTCCCTCCCTAAGTTAAAAATTTTTCTTATTTTTCTTATTATTATTACTACTACCACTATTTATATTATTTTATATACGCTTCTCTCTCCGTTTCAGATTAATTTCAATTGATTTTTAATTCAATTTTAATTTAAATTAATTAAATATTTGTGATTGGTAATTGGTGACNGAGCTGACAGGAGTTCCCTTCCTTCTTCCTCATCATACCGTTCCTGCGTTGCTGAGTTCCTCGTCAAGAGACAGCAGCAGGGATGACAACAACAGAAGCCATCGGCTCAAATCCCTTTTCTTTCTAATATTAAAGTAAATTTCCCTCCCTAAGTTTTCTTATTTTTCTTATTATTATTACTACTACCGCTATTTATATTATTTTATATACGCTTCTCTCTCCGTTTTANTTTATATTATTTTATATACGCTTCTCTCTCCGTTTCAGATTAATTTCAATTGATTTTTAATTCAATTTTAATTTAAATTAATTAAATATTTGTGATTGGTAATTGGTGACCTGGTGACCCAGCTCTACATGACCTCAACCTTTCTCATCATCCTCACAGGACCTCAGAGGACACCCACTTCCCTACAATGCCTTTAGAACCTTCCAAGTCCTATTTTATAGAATTAAAACTTACTAAGAGGTGTTTGGAAAGACAAAGAGGTGTTTAGAGCTGGATACGAAGAATGCTTTTCATAGTAAGCAGATAGTGCCTGTTTTTTTAAATGCAATTGTCTCATCTGAACTAATTAATCGGATTGCACCTAAAATATCACCATATCCCAGTTTTGCTTCCACATTAATCTATATTTTAGATGGAGAGAATCATATCATAGAAATCAATCATATTTGAAGGACTGTTGCAAGGCGGCCAATGAGGGATATGGACAGTGCGCTTATACTCGTGGAATGAACATGTAAACGTTCATTCCGTACGTATTCTGCTTAAAGCGTATGCCAACATTGAATGCTCGGGTACAATCAGCTCGTATAATACTAACTGCACGTGAAAATTTGCTTGATGCACGGGCTATCCAGTAGTGATAATCCTATTCCGATCCATCCATTAGTTGTCGAAATATTCGACTTTTTATTTAACATCTAATATTCCATTAAACATTTGAGTGTCTGGGAAACTTTGAAAAAATTAGGTCAAACTTAACGCATATGATTAATCTTCGAAGATATCCGTTCTTAATGCGTTTTTACGGTACCAGCAAATAAAATATTTGAGGAAAGGAACACGGGAGTGAAAAAAAAATATTCAAAAAGCGGGAACTACTTATGCCGTCATCGGTACTTAAATAGTTTGAAGTGCTTCCTATCATTTAGCCACGCTGTTGTTTCTCCTAGAGCAGTTCCACCAAATTATACTTTTCCCTTTAAACGTTTATATTTCTCATTTAACCAGCCCATGGTGGTTAAAATTTTCTCATTTTCCTGTTGTTTCGTTCGTGTTAGTTAATCTGCTATGGTTACCGTTCTTGGAACGGTATCATTCCTTGAGCTAGGCGAACAATCTAGCACTGATATAAGAGCTGTTTCTGTTGGTTATTCATTGTTAAGCAATTTGGTCTAGAACCAGACTGTGCTTATCTTCGTAATTATTAGTCTAGCCCCATGCCATAATACGCAAAGATGCCGTTAAGGTTTTCCCATCAGAGTACCGTATTTCTCGATTTAATTCCCCACTTCGAATTGATTCCTCCCCCGAAATAATTCCCCACCTTTTGGCTGGTTTGAAATAATAATTCCCCACCTCGAAATAAATCCCCATGAGGAATTATTAAAAGTCTTATCAGGCGCGAAATTAGTAACAATTTTATGTAAAATTATCTGAAAAGAGGAAAATTAATAATTTAGAAGGCGACAAAAAGCCAATAAAGTATCAGATATCCCTGACATGAATAAGAAAATTTCATTATTTGTACTTTTTTGCCTCTTATAAGAAGTAAACAACTATAAAAGAAGCAAAATTTTCACTTCCAATTAATAATTCCCTACCTCGAAATAATTCTCCATCTTTTGCCCGGTTTGAAATAATAATTCCCCAGGGGATTTAAACCAAGAAATACGGTAAGTTAAATATCAAAAGCTCACCCCTTTCATGTAAAGTAAGTAAAGTAAGCGTAGTAGTCGAACCATGCTAGGAGAAATCTGAAAAGGGTGTGTAAATGTGCACGGAAAAACACTGAAAACAAGTCTGCAGGATTTCCAGATCAACTCCCAACCCTCTTGATTGCGCGAAATCCAATAAGATAAATAAACCTCCAAAAAGATTCATATTTTCATCGAATAGAAATGGATTGCATGAATATACTCGTTCGTGAATGTGATTTATGAACAAAATATAATGCTAATACGTAATTATATATAACGAGTAGATTAAGTAATCCATTCTCAAAATACCTATGCATGACACTACACTAATATGAAACAAGAAATTTCTATTTATTTTTCCAAATTTCAATCAACTCTATTTGAACATGCATCTCAACGGAAACCGTTTGTTCATGCAGAAATGTATAAGAGTGATGGTATTTAAGTGGACACTAAATTACGTTAGCTTTACTTTGTTGTAGTTTGACAAAAACTTTGGNATAAGAGTGATGGTATTTAAGTGGACACTAAATTACGTTAGCTTTACTTTGTTGTAGTTTGACAAAAACTTTGGAGATAACTAGAGTAGTTCATATAGTGTCATCAATCATAAGTCGGAATGCGTCGTATTGGCACATGGTCGCTTCTCAGGCTAGGCAAGTCTTCCAAACTATTCTAAAAAATCCTTAAAAACATCCTAAAACCAAGAATAAGTGANATAAGAGTGATGGTATTTAAGTGGACACTAAATTACGTTAGCTTTACTTTGTTGTAGTTTGACAAAAACTTTGAGACGGTTCGGAGATAACTAGAGTAGTTCATATAGTGTCATCAATCATAAGTCGGAATGCGTCGTATTGGCACATGGTCTCTTCTCAGGCTAGGCAAGTCTTCCAAACTATTCTAAAAAATCCTTAAAAACATCCTAAAACCAAGAATAAGTGANCTTCTCAGGCTAGGCAAGTCTTCCAAACTATTCTAAAAAATCCTTAAAAACATCCTAAAACCAAGAATAAGTGAAAGATGGCGTATAGATATACGGCAGTCCAATAAAACCTTTTCCAAAAAATAAGCTTTATCTATATTTAAGCAAAACAGACTAGTAGAAACAAATCCCTTTAATAAATTTAATATCAGACAATCAAATTCTTTCATTTTGTCGATTTCACTACCAAAAAAACTACGATTATAACCACAGTAATAAATAATTGGAAACAATTTAAATACAAAACAGTTTCTTTGATGCTAGAAATATAATATAATAGAATGATTTTAGAACAGTGCAAAAATATGTACAGAATTAAATATTTTGTACAGCCGCAGATAACGAAATTAAAAACAGATAATACTACAATTTCCTAATTATTAGTCATGTGTTTCCGTGTGTCTCACTTCAGATGAAGTAGTGCTAATATCTTCATCCCTTACAGNTCCTAATTATTAGTCATGTGTTTCCGTGTGTCTCACTTCAGATGAAGTAGTGCTAATATCTTCATCCCTTACAGCTGTAGTACATTACAGCTTTGCTGTTGTGCAACAAAGATCAGCATAAATGTTTGGAAACATGCTAATATTATATAATAGCTATACCTAAATATTTCATAGTTATTCTAACACATTCACTTTTTTCATCTGTAGCTTACAGGATATTTAGTTGTGCACAAATTTTTACTCTATAGCAAATTTAAATATTTATTGTTCTACCATTCTTGGACAAAGGTCAGGGGACATCAAAACAAGAATTTTGTCCTGCTGTTTATAAATCCTGAAAGTGGAATACTGTTGTTCAGGAGGTGAAGGAGAGTNCCTAATTATTAGTCATGTGTTTCCGTGTGTCTCACTTCAGATGAAGTAGTGCTAATATCTTCATCCCTTACAGTTGTAGTACATACAGCTTTGCTGTTGTGCAACAAAGATCAGCATAAATGTTTGGAAACATGCTAATATTATATAATAGCTATACGTAAATATTTCATAGTTATTCTAACACATTCACTTTTTTCATCTGTAGCTTACAGGATATTTAGTTGTGCACAAATTTTTACTCTATAGCAAATTTAAACATTTATTGTTCTATTGTATTTCCATTCTTGGATAAAGGTCAGGGGACACCAAAACAAGAATTTTGTCCTGCTGTTTATAAATCCTGAAAGTGGAATACTGTTGTTCAGGAGGTGAAGGAGAGTAACTTTGGTCCGTATGGCATCATCACAAGTCGCGCAAANCAAAACAAGAATTTTGTCCTGCTGTTTATAAATCCTGAAAGTGGAATACTGTTGTTCAGGAGGTGAAGGAGAGTAACTTTGGTCCGTATGGCATCATCACAAGTCGCGCAAATAGTCCGCTAGATGACTCTTGTTTTAGCATTAGCGGTATACACCGTCGTCCGGCTCAAATAAGTTGAAACTTTGCACAGTTGTTACTGGAANCTTGTTTTAGCATTAGCGGTATACACCGTCGTCCGGCTCAAATAAGTTGAAACTTTGCACAGTTGTTACTGGATTCATTCTGAAGCTTACCCATAGTTAGTCAAAAACATTTAGAGCGAGACCATAATGTTATTGAATTACTAATGAATTTCATAAAGACTAACGCGGACTTTGTNCTTGTTTTAGCATTAGCGGTATACACCGTCGTCCGGCTCAAATAAGTTGAAACTTTGCACAGTTGTTACTGGAATCATTCTGAAGCTTACCCATAGTTAGTCCAAAAACATTTAGAGCGAGACCATAATGTTATTGAATTACTAATGAATTTCATAAAGACTAACGCGGACTTTGTNCAAAAACATTTAGAGCGAGACCATAATGTTATTGAATTACTAATGAATTTCATAAAGACTAACGCGGACTTTGTACTTTGGCGGTGTTTTCTGCTCGGGTCATAATAGTACTTTTTGGTACGGCGTTAAGCCTGATTTTTACTTTAGCCGCCCGTTGGCGCATGATTAAACAAGTTGTACATGTTTGAAATTGTTTATTTGTACATGTTTGAATTTGTTTCGGCCAAGGTCATTTTAGATTGTTTGTTGTCACTTAGCTTTTGTCGGGTCGGTTACTCCGGGTGTTTTGGATGGAAAACTTTTAAGAGAAAATTTAGGAGAGTTGAGTTGGAAATAAAATTCCATTCCTGTTAGAATAATGTTGAATTGCTCTGGTGACGGGTAAATCAAATGCACAAACCTCCCTTCCCCCAAAAATTTCCTACGCCAAACACCTGGAGTAACCGACCGTATAAAAGCGAAGCGACAACAAACAATCTAAAATGACACTGTTTTCGGCCTTCGTTTGACATCAAAAAAGTCAAATCAACTCAACTTTTTGGGCGATAACGCTTGGCCGAACCAAAGAATACTGCTATAAGTCGAACACACTACCAATGCATGGCAAAAGTAAATCCGGCGTTAAGAGTCAAATAAGTTGAACATGTGTAAATAAACAACCTATGCCAACAGACAGCTACCGTATAAATTAGTGTTCCGCATGGCTCAGCTTTTGGCGTGAGCCAGAGCCACTGGCTCAATAAACAATGGCTCATGGCTCACTCGAGAGGTGAGCCAGCTCATGAGCCATGGCTCTGGCTCAAAATTACTACATGAGCCAGAGCCATGCACTGGCTCTGGCTCAGAAATTTTTGTGAGCCAGCTCGAGCCAGAGCCAGAGCCAGAGCCATTGAGCCAGAGCCATGCGGAACACTAGTATAAATCAGGCATTAGAGTTAGCATGATCTTTCTATTTTCGACGAATTTCCTCAACGCAAAAATGAAAAAGTGAAATAAGTCTCATTTTGGACCTGTGAACAATGAAATTTTTGATCAGATATGCAATAAAATTTGATAATTATTTGCTTGCAATTACCTAATATTAATCCTAAATTTTGATATTACAGTATTTATATAGGAAGATGTAAGAAACTGAAGCTAAAATATCACTTGGTTAGAAAAAAAAATTTTAGTTTAAAAAAAGTTGGACAAATTAAATAACAGAGCCGTCCATAAAAACAATAGGAAAAGTGACTTCTCAAGCATTTAACAATTAATTCGGCAATGTATATTTCGTATTATCTTGATTAGTTTTGTTCACATTGAACTATCGCCAAATTTTAACATTAATATTTCACTTTTCATCTTATTCTTTCAATTTTCGCCCCAATTACTTTTGCGTTTAACTTACTCGCCAAATTACCGGATATCCATTCTGAGTAATGTGTAAATTGAGATCAAAGCGATGCTATCGCTATTTAAGCCATCAGGGTTGTAGAAGGTTAAGAAGCAATAGTAAAGCTTTGATCCCCATTTAAATATTACTCAGAATGGTCCCAGCAACAACTGCAAAATTACAAATCATTTTACCGAACGGGGGTACCGCTAATACAAAAATTTGACGCTCTAAGTTGTCTTAGTTAGCATTCGGACCACTTTGACTACCATTTAAATATTACTCAAAATAATCGAAGAAACAACTGTGCAAAGTTTGAACTAATTTACCCCGAACGGCAGGTACCGCTAATGCTAAATTTAAAGCCATCCAGAGAACACACCGCTAAACTTTCGATGACGCCGTAATAACACAAGTTACTCTGTTTGATCCCCTAAAAAAGAATGTGTTTATCAGAATTGTTAAACCGCATGGCAGAATATAAAATGCTCCATGCCTTTGTTTATATTCCAAATGTAACCTAATTCCTTTTATACAGGTACAAATCAAGGATAAGTTAAGTAAATTAAAAAAATAAAAAGATTTTTGAGAGCAATTGATCAAATTGGTCAAACTTATTGCTTAGTATTAAAAGCCTCCAAAATATTTAATTCTATTAGTTTTTTTTTTATTTAAAACGAAATCTTTTATTTACGTTTTAATTGAATTTTTATTCAATTTTCGTAATATCTTTACGTCATATTTCAATTATTTTTAGTTTGATGCTGTTCTTAAGGTTTCTAGAATATTTTGGAATACTTGCTTCAATTGAGTCGCGTACATGTGGATTTGGAAATGCATTTCATAAAGACTCTTGATTTAGAATAATATACGAAGTAGTCAATTATCTCCCAACCGCCTCGATTTCTTCGAGCAAAAAGTTTCACAAATAAGAAAATGAAACTGTTTATGCTTATCTGGATGCTACTTGTAACATTTATCATTTCTTGTGTCGGAGTAGCGGAGGTGATACGCAGCAACGGTATGTTAGAATGACACAGTCATAATTGATGAATAATTTATTTTAACATACTAGCTCATTTTTGAACCGCTATTTAATTTATAGGAACTTCTACGACTACTCCAACTCCGTCAGACCCATGTGCAACAATTCGATGTGGATCAGGAAAGAAATGTGTACTTAAAACAGTTACATGTATCAGGTCCCCATGTCCTCCAGTTGCTTCATGCGTTGATAGCAAATAGTTACCAAATTATACTGGAATAATAAAAGTTTACTTATTGCAGGACCGCATAAATCATTTTATACTAAAAACTTTACCGGAAATATACGCTTGCTGACAAAATACCCTATGTTGCAGAAATAAGATTACATGCAAATATTCTCAAATAACAAAAAAAAAAGGCAGAAAAACTTAAGCTTCTGAAAACTTCATCTTTATTTCAGATGATTCTAATTCACGCCCAACTCAATTTCCGAATGTGTACTTTAATTCTGTGAGATGAGATAATGTATATTCAATGGCATGAGGTTAGGTTTTATATTGTGATTACTTAAGTATTGTTATGTATGCTTAACAATTTGGAATTTTATTTTTGTCAATGACTCAACTTATACAAATAATGGATACACAATGGTATAACTGANCTTAACAATTTGGAATTTTATTTTTGTCAATGACTCAACTTATACAAATAATGGATACACAATGGTATAACTGAGTAATATAAGCAGTGTAATCCAAACATGCATAACTATTACAGTAGGCGTCACAATGTATAAATGATTTTCAATTTTTTTAAAATATGTGTTCATTAGCAATTTTAACAGTGGAGTCACAAAAAATTGCCCGATTTTATATAGATTAATAATAAATACAAATATATTGTCATCCAAGGACATGTAACGAGTCAACCAGAACTTACCTTTTGTAGACACACGCATACATAGAAGGATCCAAAGATTGATAAAATCTAATACCGATTACTGCTCTATCTGCTAATTCGTGCACCAGTATAATGAAATATTATCCAATTAAGAACAAATTGTTCTAATTTACTCATAAACTAACCAACGCATGACATAAGCGTGACGTCAAAACATATAAAATAACAGATATATTCAAGCAAATTTAAAACAGTATAAGTAGGCCCGTATTGGAATAAACATAATTAAAAAAATTAGACCATTCGTTGATTGAAGTAATAAGTAGGTTTTCAAAGAATATCGAAACAATGGTTTCAGAAAATGTCCTTTTTATTGTCACAAGTCACTCACGTCTAGGAGATTCTAATATCCCAACAGGCATCTACCTACCGGAAGTTGCTCATGTCTACGATGTACTCAGTCCATATTTTACTATTGTCTTTTCCTCTCCAAAATGTGGTATTCCACCAATTGATCCAGACTACCCAAGCGACCCAATAAGTGAAAAATTTCTACGGGATACAGCAGGAATGAAATTGTTAAATACTTTAATTCCATTGTACGAAATTTAAGCAAATAAATATATTGGCGTCTTTTACCCTGGAGGTCATGGTCCAGCATTTGATCTAGCATTTGATTCAACTTCACAAAAAATTACCAGGGAAATTTATGAAGCAAACGGTATTGTAGGAGCTGTATGCCATGGATCTGCAGGACTTCTTAACGTTAAACTCTCGAATGGAGAATACCTCATCAAAAGAAAGAATGTAACCGGATTCAGTAATAGTGAAGAAAATGTGGTTGACAAAGCAAAATACTTACCATATTCTCTGGAAGATAAACTTCAAGTGAATGGCGGGAAGTATACGCAAGCGGAGAACTGGGCATCGCACACTGTGGTAGATGCAAGAATAGTAACTGCTCAAAACCCAGCATCATCAATTTCCACAGCCACTGAATTTCTTAAACTTTTAAAGAAAATATTAAAATAATAAACCGGTGTTAATTTTTTAATGTAATGAAAAAGATTTAAACTCTTCCATAAATGAAAGGTTCAGTTTAAGTTTATTTACTTCTAGAACTACTAGAACTACTACAAAAAATGAATATATTATAAATTAAGTAGCTGGATTGAATTTTGTGCAGTTCTTTCGGGTTAAATTTTTATGAAAGTTTCAACTTTTCCTGAAGAGCATGGACTGAGCAGCAAATCCAGTATTCAAACATTTTTGAGTCAAATGTTTGGCGGCCAACCTGCAAAATCTGTTTATCTTAACCTAAAACCAATGCATGAATATTTGTTTCATTGTACATTTGAATTATAAATAAATTTAGAAAACATGCGTCATTTGTAAATCTAAATTCTCTAAGATCAGCGATAGTAATTTTGAAACTTAATTAAAAAGATTTTTTACACCTAGACTATTTCGATGATAATATCTACATGAAGATGATGTACACTTGTTTCTATTCAAAATTCAAATTTTACTGCACCAGCTGGACAGAAACCTCGTATAATTATAATTATTAGAGATTTAATCTAAAATAAAATGACATTCAACGCCATTAGATTAAGAATATTCGGATGAAGATTCATGCAGGCTAAGGGAGGACAATGCAGGACGACAATATTTCTTTTTAATTTAGNAAGAATATTCGGATGAAGATTCATGCAGGCTAAGGGAGGACAATGCAGGACGACAATATTTCTTTTTAATTTATTTAAAGTAAATTAAACGATCTGGTTGAAAGAATCTGAAGCCAATAATTACCGCTCAAAAAAATTTTCAAATTTTCCGCCCATCCCTGCACACTGTTACTGTTTCCAAATAAAAACCAAAATAAAATTTAATGTATGCTGACAAATAAATCAAACAAAAAAAAAAAAAAAAAAAAANAGGACGACAATATTTCTTTTTAATTTAGTTAAAGTAAATTAAACGATCTGGTTGAAAGAATCTGAAGCCAATAATTACCGCTCAAAAAAATTTTCAAATTTTCCGCCCATCCCTGCACACTTTTACTGTTTCCAAATAAAAACCAAAATAAAATTTAACGTATGCTGACAAATAAATCAAACAAAAAAAAAAAAAAAAAAAATTATGCCCAGTCAAGAATATAAAAAGAAACCTAATGGCAGGCCCACAACCTTAAGAAAGGTCTCAGAAAATGAACAAAATACTTAAATGAACCTAAGCAGAAACGAGAAATTAAGTCAGGCTGAAAACGCAAGCAGCAAGCAAACCGAAACAAATGTATCAATCTGCTTAACCCATCTCTCTCTCTCGTCCATTAACAATTAGGTAGTATACACAAATTGAACTTTCTTCCGAGTTTATGCAACTACGCAGACGGTTATAATTTTATGACCCGTGAGTGTGGCAAAAAATAATTAACCAGAAAATTGTTTTTGTTTATGTGTAAGATTAGTTGATTTTTGTTTCTAGGTTTAGTTGTTTTGCTAGCGTATTTCATTTAGTATAGTTTTATAACTCAAGCGTAATTGGTTAGATTGTGTTTGAAACTATCTGTCAGTTTTTAGTATAGATTCAACTTTGACGTCAGAATAGTGTATGTAGTAGTTTCAGATATCTATTACTAAAATAAATCAGTATATAATAAATTTAGTTTGAAAAATAAATAATAACTTTTCAAAAAATATTCAAAAGTTTAAAAAATACATCAAAGCAAATTCTCGGTGTAGAGCGCATCGTTGGAAACCAAACACGAATGTACCAATGGTTTAGCACTTTGAGCCAATTCTTGACCTCTACAAGCCAGAAAACGTTATCAAACATATTTATTTGGAGACAATCACCTGGGGTCTCAAATTCGGCATTGGAGCACCATTAGTGATTTTGCAATAGGAATCAAACTAAACACCATTACATCGCGATTAGGCGGATTCGCTAGCCTAATCTAATAGGTATATGCAGAAAATTATTTATATCGCGCGTTGAGAAAAGTATAGCTGTTCATACACTTAAAGAATGTCCTTTTTTCAACGCTCCTTGCCATCCTCGATGATCATGTTGCTGAGCTTCATTCAAAAATCTACACTTTACTAAAATTTACTAAAAGCAGTAATACAATGTGTTCCAACAAAACCCGTTCCTTGACATTTTGATCCCTCTTAGCCTACGCTTCTTAGTCAACACTCAACATTGCCAAAAAATTTCAGCGTTAACTCAGCTCTGTTAATTGGATTGGACAAAGTTTCATTAAACTTTATTCAAGTATTCCATGATTTTTGAAAAAAACAAAAAAGCCAAAATATCTATTAGGAAACATCATATTTTTCTCTTACAACCACTTATCAATGCGGCTGCTCATCAATTTTTATATTATTTTCTTCATTTGTAACACGTGGTGGAGTTTGTGTCCTAAAATATTGGGAAATTTTTTTTAGTTCAAGTGGTTTCCTTTCATTAAGGGTGTATGATTTTGCCAAATCAATTGTATTTATTCTAAACTTCAACTAATATGAATTTTATCTAGATTCATCTGTCAATCAACTGTTGTATGAATAATGTTTATATGGAATTATGGTACTTTATAATCTCATTTTCACCAAACTTTCAAAATAAAATTAATTAATAGTGTTCACAGTAAATATGGTTAAGTAATGTAGTTCCATCGAATCTATCCCAAAAATCATATAATATGACGATATTTCGTTGATAATTGCTAGTATTTACTTGTATAAAAACAATTTTAAACTAAACAAAGTAAGAACGANTCAAAAATCATATAATGACGATATTTCGTTGATAATTGCTAGTATTTACTTGTATAAAAACAATTTTAAACTAAACAAAGTAAGAACGAAGCAGTAATGAAGCATACCAATTCGATAATTTTGATTTTATCATTATACACTACTAGTATAATTGCATTCAACGATGAATTGAATGTGTACAAAGTGGGTTTGTTTAATACGTTGCCAAACGGCCAAGACTGGCAGCCAGACCAGTCAACGCTATTGATCTACTTTCAAAAATTGGTACAAAGTTTTGGGAAAGAAGAGAATTTAAGAAATAAATTACTCAGAAACGTAAGTGATGAATGTGCTGGTCACACTTCCGAATGGTTGTCGCAGCTAGGAAGAATTGTTAATTTTTCTGCCCTGCCAGACCCTTGGTCAATTAAAAGTAAGTACTATTCATTAGTTTACATACTCAAATTTTTATATTTAGAACTACAAGTTGTTCCATAGTTGTACTTCGTTGAAAAATTAGATTACTGAAATCTGTCAGTAAATAGTATTTGAATGAAAGCAAAATGTTCAATTATTAGTGGGTGAAAACATGTTATTTTTTCAAATGCATTAATTACGAAACACTGGGTATAAATAATGATACCTGTCGCTACTTTTAATTGTTATCTTTTTATAAAGCATATAATCTCGAATAACTATATTATATTCAAATTTTACTTCACAGTGGCTGATGCATTCGGGAAGATTCCAGAAGGAATTCTGTCAGGTAAGGAGAATATTTACACTTTATGAACAAATGTATATGTATAAGTTATTCACAATGAAAAATTATAATTTCTATTAGGACATATAAACATAATTGGCGACTTTGATGAATGTGTTGGTATCCGTGCAACAAATGTCAAATTCTCAAATTCTGTTTCTCAACAATATCCGAATTTATCATCAAATTTTAGAGGAAAATACTGCAACATGTATGTACTCCCTTCAAGGGGCCTAAATATGCATAGTGATTTATTTGGACAGAAGGTAGCCCAACTAAATACGTTTAGTCAAGGTGAAACTGTAATGACACTGGAAGAATTAATTGTATGTACTTTTGTTAAATATTAAAATTATCTAAGATTATAAATATTAAAATAACCAACTTTCAGGCCCCACCGGTATTCATGATGCCTTCAATAGGCACCTGCTTACCATCAAGTTGTTCCATCGACGACTCACAAATGCTTGTGAAAAATATTCTCAATTTACTTTTCAACATTACAGTTGCAACGATTCCCATGAATTGCCAAACGGATGAGAGTTTCAATTTTGATATAGCAGATATTCTTATGATGTAAGATTTCACTATAGAAATCAGGCATTATTTTTATTGACAATATTACATTCTTTTACTTTGTTAGTATAATTTTGTCAACATTGCTGATGTTAGCTGTAGTAGCTGGAGTTATGGATGCATGGATACAGAGAAGAGGGAAAACGAATAATCCAAATCGTAAGTAATGTGTTTTATTAATAGGTTGTTATTGCTAGGTATAGAATAAAAAAATTATGACTAACATAATTTTTATCTGAAAAATAAGGCAACCATAGTTCCGCTGAACAGGTAATTACAACGAAAAAGACTAGACACAAATGGCACGCCAAAGTATTTTGTGGGATTGAAATGAATTTTTACGAACTTGTAGATCTTAACATCCTTAATAAATTTTTTACAGGATACAACAAAATCCGTCGAGCGGTTTTACTTCTAGAGTTAACTAAAAGTAACTTCAGTTGAACCTGTTTTCGTTGGATTCACTCAAAACTAGGTAATTAGGTAAACATGATTCTAAACAATGTTTAGAAATTTACTACGTGGTTTCAGCTTCAGAGGTAACCAAAGCTAACATGAATTTGGAGTTGTTCAATTGCACGAAAACTCATACGGAGCTGCATGTCATGTTTTTGATACCTCAAGCAATTATACCATGCAGCAGATTCTTCTAAGTATCTAATCAACATTGTGTATAATGATAACATCTAGCTGTACACTAAATGTCTATTCAAAGCAGCGAAAACAAATACACAGCTTAGTTACATTTAAGTGACTTCTGGAGGTCGGACAAGCAAACATATTTTTCTATATTCTTTTTAAACATTGATTGCTGGGGATGATAATGTCTACCTAGCTAATGAGATTCGAGTGAATCTAGCGAAAATATCTGCACCACTGCATGTTACCCTTATTGAACAAGTGAGGTCAAACCTTTCGATTGGGTTTGTTATGTTGCCTGAAAGAATAGTTTAAGATGTTAAGATTCATGAGCTAGCTCCAAATTTTGTCTCAATCTCACGAAAACATGATGAAGTGCCTTTTGTGCCTATCCTTTGTTCAAATATCCTCTATGATATCCTGAATATTGTTTCATGTCACAGGACAAGGACGTTGCTTCGTTTGACCTTTTGACGATATTACACCTAAACAGTTTGATTTTTATGTTCCCATGCTCTTCTGGAAAGATCTAGGACTTTAGATTTTGAATATAAATATGTCAAACTCTAAGATCTGTCACACCACATGACCTAGATGTCACAAAACTTTGACATTTTTGAGAATATCCACAGGAGATGCCATTGCAAATCGTTTTATCCCGTGATTATTAAGAGTTGATCTGTCAAACGACCTATGCATTTTACTAATGTTTCAATACTCTTATTTAGACGTAAACAATATCTCTTAGCACAATTTGTTCTCTGTTTAATGAATTGTCGACGTAAAGTGGTCGGATTATTAGAAGTTTCAATGTTTCGTATTTGGTCCTATTTTCCTACCGCCGATTGTGACGGGGCTGATCCGCCACTTTGAGATTTAGACAGGGATTGCCATAAAAATTTGGTATCTGGTGGGGTATGATCCCACGTCTTGGGTTTTCCTCACCCAACGTAAACTATTTGTGCTACAGAGCCGATTTGTGGAATCCTGTCCTCAATCTCAATACAACTCTGAAACTCACCTGTGCTTTCCAATAGCACAGGCAATCTCCACCTTCCTGGTCATTCATTGCCAGGTTAGGAGTCTATGCCTCATTTATGAGTAAAATAGAGGGGATTGAGTCCTATGCTCAAATCCCCGCACGTTCTCAAAGCATGAAGAGGTGACTCAAGGGGTTTAGGAGTGTATCTAGAGTGGGTGGAACTTTTAAGGTTTCTTTATTTGTTTAGACATTTTATAATAATTTAAGTTTTCCAAACTTAAATGTTTTTACACAGTGTGACACTCTGCTTAGAATTTTGCACACTAATATCAAAATCTAAATGATTATCGGAGCGGTGTTTCTCGCATAAAATATTCACTTATTTCAAACACTTTGAATTAGTGATTTTCCTAGAAGGAAGAAATTGTATTTGAGTTGCATGAACAAAACAAACATGAAATCCGTCACAATTGCACACTAGATCCCAAATCTATCCTGATAGTACTAACCTCTTACGAGAACTGATCGAATGAGACGCAGAGATGAATGATTCAGATTCACACTCGGGTTACGTTAAAGAAAGAAAGCAAATCCTTTCTGCATTATACTTTGTGGGACAAAATGGATGACAGAAAATCAATTTATCCTAATTCAATGTAACCAAATGATATTCCTCAGGTTTAAATTGGCTACGTTAATAGAAAAAATTGTTTCATTATTCAGGTTTGTTATGGAAATGCTTCTATGCTTTTTCACTACATAAGAATGTACAGAAGCTGCTCAAAACGGATACGGCGGGTGATAGTATAGGCTGTCTCCATGGAATTCGTTTCCTTACTTTTGCTTGGATACTATTGGCTCACTGTTTTGCACAAATGGGTGGATATTCGTCATTTCCAAATTGGAACATGGTTGATTTGAAGGTTTTGTATAAAGACTGGACAACACTGACAATCTTCCATGCCGCACCATCTGTTGACACGTTTTTCCTCATCAGTGGACTCCTTGTGTCATACAATTTGCTCAAGTACTTAGACAAAACAAAAGGAAAGTTCAACCTTCCTATGTTCTACATTCATAGATACCTCAGGTAAACACATATTTAAAAAATATATCTACATCATAGATAGCTAAATGTATTGTTAATGTTTCATCTAACTAAGCTAGCTAAAAACCTATAATCCTACTTATTCAATACTTAATTGAACAGGTTAACACCTGCTTACGCAATACTTATTGGCATTTTGGCAACAATTTATCCATACATGGGATCTGGTCCTTATTGGGGGAATGCCGAACATATTTCCAACAAATGTAAACAGAACTGGTGGCAAAACTTACTTTACATCAACAATCTGGTCGCATATGGAGTTGACACTGTAAGTTTTGATATTGCCGAGTTATCAAAAAAACTCGCTGTAGCATAAGTTGACCTGTTAACATTAGTGCTGGGTGACACTCTCTCGACACTAACTGAAAAATTATTTAGAATAATACTATAAATGTATTGGTAACTAGATATATGATGGTACACACGGTATATATTGATGTTTGACGTATTTATAAAAGGCTAATAACTCATAACTGGCATTTTTAGAACGAATTTTTCAAATATTATCAATCAGCAAAAAAAAAGATTACAAATTGGCTTTTCCTAGGAAACCTGGCAGTTGAATGGCGGGGGGGGACTCACATTTTTTTAAACATTGAATCCCTCATCTCGAAATTTTTAAATTTTTAAAGATTTTCTTTCTCTCATAAGGCGCAAAATGACTCTTATAAAAGTAACAGGGAATAGTTAGCAGAGTAACTTAAGCAGAGCAGAGTAGTAAAAATATCTTTCTTTTTGCTTAAGACTGCTGGCATTTTTTAACAAGGATTGTTCATTTTTTTGGTAAATTTAGAAGTGAAATTTAGAAGTAGTAAGTGTAATGCATCAACTCTTGATACCAATTGCATCAATCATTGGCGGCTAAGATTTCAACCATAACATAAATACCAGCTGCACTTAGCTGAGGCATCTACCAACGGAACCTGATACATCAACCGATGATAATTTAAATATAATCGATAGTACCTTAGGCTTAACGTCGTTGGATGAGCCACAAAAGTTGTATGCTGGGATATTGCCTATTTGCAGCAAAGTTGCCAACCGTTGGTATCTAATGTATCAATCAGTGGGACGAATGAATAGGAACGAATAGGAAATATCGGAGGTATAACACTGTGTATTATTTTTGCAGTGTGTTCCACTCTCGTGGTACTTGTCGACGGATATGCAATTCTACCTAGTATCGCCTATCTTAATCTACCCCATCTGGCGTTGGAGATCATTTGGTCTAAGTCTTCTAGCGGCGTCAACCGTTGGAGCAATTTTGTGCCCTATTGCTCTCATTACAATTTACCAAACGACACCTACGTTTATTGCAACTCGAGAGTAAGTCAATCCTAGGACGCTTACCCCTAATGATTCTATACTTTTCAATTTTGTTTTAGTAATGGAGAAATGCTTAGCTGGTCGGTAAAACCATACATGAAGATTCAGCCTTATCTCGTTGGTATTTTGGTTGGCTACATTTTGTACAGAACTAAAGGTCGAAGAGTGACACTTTCAAAAATAGCCGTCTTTTTGGGTTGGACAATATCTATTGTGACAATACCCCTCATTGTATACGGAATACATCCGTGGTTCTACCCAACTACAAAAATTTCTCCAGTAGAAGCCGCATTGTTTGGAGGATTTTTCCATCTAGCTTGGGCTGGAGCAATATCCTGGATAATTTTATCATGTCTCAATGGATATGGTGGGATTGCAAATGACATTCTCTCATGGGCGCCGTTTATTCCACTTGGTAAACTCTCATACTGTGCATACTTGTACTCACAAATTGTACAAACCCAGATACCTTATACTACAAGACAAGCAGTGACCTATCGCCCATTCGACAAGGTATCGCTTTAATCATATACTCTTCAAATTAATGTGCAATATACTTTAATAGTTTACATACCTAAATATGAATTATTATAACTTAGACTCATCAATTTTTTGGTGATTTCGTGTCAACACTCGTAGTCGCGTTTGCTTGTTCCATGATTTTTGAGGTTCCGTTCGTAAATTTAACAAATTTACTCAATGAAAAAGGTAGTGATATTTCAGAAAATAATCGAAGCTTTAAGACTAATGTATAAATTGAATTTTTGTTCAACAGATCGTGGGAAGCCTGAAGTTAAAAGGAATATTGCATTACCAGTACTGCAAAATCAGTAAAAGTAATTAAGGAATATGAATCTCCAAAGTTATAACAAACAATTTGATTCACAATCCATAGGTTAAACAAAATTGTTGTGAATTTTTCATAATAAATTACCTAATTGTTGACATTCTAATAAGAAATTTTTAAAGAATAATAAATTCATATTTGAGGTTAGACTCAATGCACTATTCTGCAATGATAAATTTAATAATGTCAAATCAACTACCTTGTACGGCTCAGGGGTGTGGCCATCGTAACACACAAATGAAATAGAAAGGGTTCAACAGCAATACTTTAAGAGATTCCTCCACCTTCCTTTCAGCATGCCCTGATATTTTATGCGCTTACAGACAAGCTGTCTTGCATTAAGCGTTGATGTATTCAGGTTTACTATTTCTCTATTGTTAATACTTCTGTCATCCTACGATTCGAACCTTCCTCTCAATGCGTATATAGAACTTCGAAAAACCTCGTATAGACATCCAACAGAAAAATACAGTTGGTGTTTGCAGTTGGAAAGTAGGCTGAAATCTATAGATATGCAAGGTTTATATGAAAAAGGTTTAGCGAAAGAGGTAAAATTTGTCCAGAAATTTCTACTCGCTGGGTACGAAGACCACTTGAGAAAACTTGACTTCAAATTCGCACAGCAATCCTACACTATTCCACACTATCATCAAATAAAATTCTCTGAAATCCCCGAGCCATTTCTATTGAACAAAATTTCCTCTTCGATGGCGACATGCATTCTACAAATTCGGCTAAATTCCAACTCTGTCTACAATAAAGGACAATGGTTGAACATGGGACATTTTGAGGAGAAGCAATTCAAATACTGTGGAGGACAACTTTCTTTCTTTCATGCTATTTGGGAATGCACCGGCACATCTCACATTCGACTGAATTACTTTCAAGGAATGCCAATGGATCCAATTCAACTTATCTAGCACGTCACAGAAGCTGCCAATGATCCAAACTTCATATTTTACTTATCACTTTTAATTTAAAATATTTTCAAACTTTTTCAGTAATTTTTACACTCTTAATTTTATTTTATGTAAATTTACTTATGCGCATAATTTCAATGATAGGGCGATGTACAACGTCAAATAAACTTATTGATTGATTGAGATTAGAGTAATAATGAATTTTTTTTTATGTTCATGTATGGTCTGATAGGGAAACATTATGAATTCATTCAATATTAGGAGTTGTGAAATAATTAAATATATTTGGGCGATTAGCAGCTAAAATTAAAATTCATAAAAGACAAAATTTCAAAATTAAAAAAAAAAAAAATAAGATGCTGATGGTACCGTGAAATTAGGAAAAGAGAGAATGATTTGTATTGAATTTGAATATGGGATAAGAAATCTGACAGACGCAAGATTCGGATTGGATAACGGAAGGTTTACAACTTTGATCAGTTTGTGCGAGACAAGAACTTCGCTGAGAAACAGTTAACCATTGAACAGACGAATTTTTTATAAAGAACAAGATTAAAATGCAGAAAAAGATTATATGGAAGACGTTTCGCTTGAGATAAACTTATTGTTTGAGATTATTGTGAACTTTTATAATTGTAAATAAATCGCTAGAATCGTCAAAATGTCAACAAATTTAGTTTCGAAAAAAAATTTTTTTTTGAGTCTTAACCTATTTCAATATATAGTAATCTAATTTATTTGAGTCACTGTCTGAAAATATATCATCTGACACCGAAAGGAATATGTAAATATCTTTTCGCAAAACATTGTACAAGTCTTTTTTATGATATTTAAAAAGTTTGTTTTTTTGNTATTATATTTAAAAAGTTTGTTTTTTTTGTATAAAAAATTGAACAAACCCAATTTGAACCATTCCACATTTCAATGCCTTTTCTACAAAACAAATTAACTCCAGGATGTGCAACATAAATACTACGCGTCTAAGAATCCTTGTTTGCCCCAGGGTGATTTTAGGTTGTTTGTTGTAGCTTCGCTTTATAGGGTGGAGACATTCCCATCTCTATAACATTACGCGAAAAGTTCAAAGATACGGGACCTTTTCTGTACCTGAAGTTTGTTGATAAACAAATGCCAAACAACGGTGGGAGGTAACAACCATCACTTCACTCATTATAGGACAAAAGTTTTAAGATAATTTTACATTTCAAAATTTACTTTGGAAACCGGTAAATCAGAGGTTTGAGAGATTTTGCAGAAAAGGTCCCGTATCTTTCAACTTTTCGCGTAATGTTATAGAAATGGGAATGTCTCCACTCTATACAGCGAAGCGACAACAAACAACCTAAAATCACCCTGGTTTGCCCAAAATTGTAGGAGTGAAATTCGATGAGATTCTACTTCATCCAGTTTGACATTTCTCTTTGCGCTTTGACTTCGAAGTTTTCGAAGTTTAAATTTTTTTAAATAAATTTCCATACAGGCAGGGTGAGGACGTAGGCTGCTCCTATAATGCCCATGTTTCTTTCAGATTACATAAAATCGAGATATTATATAATGCTGAACAATTGTTATAAAGGTTGTATGTTAAAAAGGTTCTTATTACTTTGTAGAGAAACAACCTGAATGGCTGCGGAATAGTGCATTCTGTTCAGCTTCAAATTTTCAATAGGAAACACTAATCATTTCACAATTTAATGGACTCTATCAACTTATATCAAGATGTATTTAAAACTTCATACCTAATTTCGTAGAAGCTGTATTCTTGATTAGTTCTTTTCTTATAGCTTTGTAACGAGACAACCTGAAGGGCTATCGATTCAGCATCAAATTGGTTAATCATTTATGTTCCATATCCCTACATAACCGCTAAAATGACCTTTAAAACAACTGTTCAGCATTGTATGTATAATTTCTCAATTTTATGTAAAAGGAAAGGAACATGAGCATTATATGAGTAGCCTATGTCAACACCATGCCTGTATGGAAATATATCCAACAAAATTTTCTGGCTGTATGGAAATTTTTTTCAACAAAATTTTCAGCCTGTATGGATATTTATTAACCAAAGTTTTCTTCCTGTATGGAAATTTATCCAACACAATTTTCTGGCTGCATGAAAATTTATTCAACAAAATTTTCTTCCTGTATGGTAATTTATCAAACAAAATTTTCTGACTGAGTGAAAATTTATCCAACAAAATTTTCTGCCTGTATGGAAATTTACCCAACAAAATTTCTCAATTTTCAATTCTTTTGTATTGGTCTGCTTCTGCTTCTCATAATAAATGTACTTTTCGCATACCATGGAATCTTGAGCAATTTCGTAGTAGTCGTGCCCTACTCTGCATTGTGGTGGGTATCAAAGATGAGAAAGTTTTAGTATGTCGGTTGAATATATTTATAAGGTTTGTAGAACAGGGAGTGAAAAAAAAATTCAAAAAACTCTAACTACATCTGAAGGCATCGGTACATTTAATTACAAAAATTACATAAAAAAATATTTTAACTTAAAGCAAGTTGTTGGATAGATTTATATTTAAATCCAAAATTTCTGTAAGAATTTTTCCGCTGTTTCAGATTGTGCAAAATCCATACAGCACAACGGCCCTGCATTTTTACCTTTCTCATCAACAACCGCCATTTTGAAGGACTTATAATTTTTGGTCCGAGAATACCTGCAGGGACCAGTGTTGGTGTTGGGTTCTTAGCTACTGGGATCTGGGATAGCCATTGTTTGCTGTTGCCTACGTTTGTACAATCAGTTTTGCAAAAAGATTTAGGTTGCTAGGTTCCAGAGGGATGCGGAATGCGGGTTACGTTGGGGCGGGACTGAGATAAAATTGGTTCTGTCCGCCATTTTGAGTAGAATTCATTGGATTTGTGTCTAAACATGTGATGACTTTGTACTGTGATAAAATTACTTAGTTTGCTTCTTAGGTTCTTATACCGACGTAGCAACTCCGCCTACATTACTAAAAATTGACAACATGATGGTCGGCGAAAACTTAGTCTTCAGGCATTGGATGTAAGTGGTCTGGGGTCTAGATAGTCGGAAGTTATCTGTGGTAAAATTTTCCAATTCTTGGATTTCATGTCTAAACTTATCTGCTGTTAAATAATACTTTACGGATAACTATAAATTGTCGGATAGGTGGCAGGCGTTGGAAAAACTTGTGTTCATAGGCTTGCAGGATGACAACACCGCAGACCTAGTTGGTGATTGGTGGAAAAACTTATGCTAATAGTTTGACACGTTTAAACATGTTTGGAGTTTGGAGCGGCAACACCGTAAAACGGTAAGGGTATATGCACATAGAGTCGCGACAGCGAATTTTACAAACGCGATGACGAGAAATAGGATTCGTGGTTACGATGACGAATTTGAATTATCAGGCTCAATCGCGCTTACACACACATAGGGTTGCGATTGAAATAGCAAAGCCACGACTTATTTGTCACGTGATAGACTAAGTGGGAAGATTTGTTTTGGTTGCTTTTTGGTAAAATAGTTTATTATTAAATCATGAAAGTTTATGATCGAAAAAGGTTACTGGCACTACATTTGCATACTCTATCGTTCTTTCGCATTGCCATTGGTAGGACAATTGTTAAGAGAATGTGGTGGGTTCATCCAGCATGGTCAACAAGGAAATTCACTAGTGCTTATAATAATTTGGTAAAATATAATAAATTAAACTATTATTCAGTAAATTACTGATAAAATTTTGTTGATTAAAAGGTTAAATCTTTACAAACCGAAGACTCAGAATATTTAAAAATGTATTTGCGTATGACCCCTCAAGAGTTCGAAAAACTAAAAGTTTCAGTTAAACCGTTTCTGAAGAAAAGTCCAGCAGGTAGAAAAGCTCTGTCAGTTGGGCACCGACTAGCAATAACGATAAGGTTAGCTAGAGTGAGTTTAACAAATCCTTCTTAAGTACTTAGCAAAAGTTTTTGTCCCAGATTTTCGGCCACTGGAGATTCATTTTCATCAATCTCTTTTGCGTTCCGGATTGGGTTTTCAACGACATGTAAAGTTAATCGAGAAACATGTAGAGCGCTTTACAAATCATTGAAGGATGTCTGTTTGAAAGTAATGAAACTAAAATCCTTACTAACTCTTTAAAAAAAATACGTTGTTCCATGTAGATACCAACAGTTGAGGAATGGGAAGCAGTCGCAAAAGGATTTTCGGAGCAGTGGCAATTTCCAAATTGCATCGGAGCTGCTGATGGAAAGCATATCAAAATCATAGCTCCCAAGAAATCCGGAAGCAATTTCTATTGTTATAAAGTAGAGCTTGAAATAAGAAATTTTTTTGCCGCATTTTTTAATTCTGTGATTTTAATACAGGGCTACTTTTCCATCGTCCTAATGGCTGTAGTGGATTCAAATTACAAGTTCATAATCACAGACGTTGGTGCGTTTGGTTCAAGTTCAGATGGTGGAATTTGGAAGCAGTCAAAATTCGGAGAGGCTTCCGACCTTGGAAATGTACCTATTCCAAGTCCAAACAAATGCCCGGTACTACTACTTTGGTTCCTCATGTGATTTTGGGGGATGAAACTTTCCAACTGCGACCAAGTTTTATGAGACCCTACCCCTCGAAACAACTCAATGAGACCAGAAGAATATTTAATTATAGGCTAAGTCGAGCAAGATTAATTATTGATAGTCATTGATTGATGCTCAGTTCATACTAACCGATTCTTTTATTTAATAGGCGATGTATGGCAAACGCAGTTGGTATTCTTGTAGCAAGGTGGAAAATTTTTTTCGTCGCATGATTGAATTAAAGCTGAAAAATGCGGACGCTGTTGTAAAAGTTTGTATTGTGTTACATAATTTTTTGATTGTTGAGAAGTTGGAATCAAAAGCTTCCCTATATTGCCCAAGAGGATATGCTGACGAAATTGATAAGAACGGAAACCTTGTGAGCGGAGACTGGCGAAATCATGTGAAAAATTTACATACTTCTTTCGAAAATGTATCCAAGACTTGTGTCAGAAATTTTACTCAAGAAGCTTTTCAGATTAGAGAAAAGTTTTGTGACTTTGCAAACAATGAGGGTTCAGTTGATTGGCAAGTTGCAGCAGCAGGTATCAATGAATTTTATAAATGTTAGGTTCCAACCTTGGAAAAAATAGATTAACAAAACAATTCCTTTTCTTTAACAATTTAGTTATGAGTACTCTTCCTCATCGGCATAGGCATTGGCGACTCCCAAAATTTGCTGTTCACATCTTCGTCTTTTAGCCCCAGAAACTGTCTGTCTGTTCAAAATCTGCCCTAAGTATTCCAAAAACGGAGTTAATGGCTCTGATGTCGGAATTGGCACTGAAATTGCCTTTTCCACGATTTCCATGTTTTTCCAAATTTGTCATCATAGAATCCATATTACACCGTTTTCTTTTTATAAATCAGTGTGACGATTGGTATTCTAGTTCCGACGAAAGTGGAGAAGTGACTTCAGAAACTTTATCATCGACCTATTCCAAAGTAATAAAAACTAATGAAGTTGTTCGTAGCAAAGCCGTCGCTTTTTCGTTTTTGACTTCAACGATTGGTTCTGGTAAAATATCGAACGGCGAGAAAATTTTATGAAATTTTGTTTTGGTCAATCGCATGGACCGCGCACAGATTTATCTGAATATACTTGTCGTTAGTAAATCTTGGGTTACCAGAGGTAGCTTTGCAAGATTAAAAACCTGCGACGCAGGTTTTGTCCTTACTCATTGTACAAGCCAACTGAAGTAGGCAGAGCCTAAATCGAGTCTACACAAAAATGCCTCAGATAACGATTCCAAGAACCTTGGAATATTGAATAGCAAACTAACAGGTGTTAAGTTGATGTCCCTTACCCGCATACCCACTAGTTTTTATTTCTACGCGAATACTTCGTTACCTAAAGGTATTTTTGTGCAGGCTCGAGAATTCAAGACTCATGTAAAAATTAGTAGTATATTATTTGTCACACACCTGAGCATTTGACTGACTCCCTGTCTCAGAATTATCAAATTCAAAGCTCGTTTCAGTTCTAAAACAAGATAATCATAACTTAAAATTTCAACATTTAGAATGTCGAGCTTCTACTGCCTAACGTACTCCCTGTGCATCAATGGTTCTTCCATGAAAGACATCTGATCGAAGAAGTACCATTTCTTAGGTTTCTCGGACTCAGTCACTGTAGTATCCTCCAGTCCGGCTCCACTTCTTACTCCTTTCATGTTGGAGATATTAATCTCGAACTGGGAATAAACATTTTTCCAATAGTCCTTGTTAGATATTTTTATTTCTCTAATGTCCTTTAAGGACCCTTGTACTTATGACTCACACTCAAGCACAAAGTTCAAGACATTCTCTTCTTAAAACTCTGTCTCATTTATAATTACTAAAACCTATTAAAAGCTAGTAGTGTCAATCCAACTCTTGTAGAGTTAAGATTTCTTCGATGACCGCTTCCTTCTAATACATAAAAGGTCCAGGCGAATATTTTATCTTACATGGTAGCAATAACGTGGTTCTCCAAACAATTCGAATTTAGTAAAGTATTCAAAGGAAACAGTACAGTTAATCTAAATCTTTAAAAGTGAATTCTACTACACTAAGAACTGGAGAGAGTAAGTCCAACTATCTACTGTAATAAAAACAGAGTTAATTGAGAAAGTGAAATCCCAGGAGAAAGTGAAAATTNGCTCTAATAATTGAAATTTCGATTTCCAATGAAGCTAAGTTGGAAGTCTGTGCCTGAATAACACCCGTCTTTTGAAAAGAAATGTCTTCACCCGTCCCCGTCTTTCGTAGAAAACAGACTTTTCCTTCCCTGTCTTTCCTAAAAAACCGTCTTACCCTTCGTTCATACTAAACATCCTCACCCATCCCCGTCCAGTCTCCGTCTTTTTCAAATAATCGACTCACCCGTCCCCGTCCCATCCCCGTCTTTCTCAAAAATTCGACTCACCCGTCCCCGTCTTTTGAGAGAAAAAGGGGCCCCGTCCCCGTCTTTTGAGAGAAAAAAGGGGCCCCGTCCCCGTGCAAACCCGTCCGGACGAGAACGGGAAAGACGGGATGCCGAACACTGGTTGAGTCAGCCTCAACACTAGGTTAGAAGCGGAGTGAGGTTAGCTGAAATGGGAGAGTAAAAAAAAAAAAATTCTTACATATTCCGCATCGATCGGTACAGCCTGTTAGGTTACGAATAAAGTACTTTTTGAATCAACTTTCAGCGGGAATTGTCCGGCGTGGAGTCAATCCACCACGCCACACTTTATATTCTCTAAGGCGCAGAGTTGATCTTCCAGCTGTACGCATCCCTCGCAACTATTATGATCTATCTCTTTTTCTGCTTTACTCTCAACCAAAAATGAATTAGCTCTCTCTAATCTCAGTACTCTGAAATTACAATGCATTTTCTCTTGCTCATTTGAGGCGAAATAAGTGCTAATAGCTCATTTTTGGTTTAAGAATAAAATAAAACTCAACCCCATGCTCAGAATTCGTGAAAGGTTAATTAATCTTTAGCTTTTTGAAAACAATTCTTTTTTGTTTGCGGTTAGAACCATGACTCTAGGAGTTGAAAATAAAAATGTCGGACTTTTCTTGTTCTTTCTGACGTACTTTCGCCACTAAAGTTTTCATTTAATTTCAGATTGTCCTAAACAATCTTCTACATTTTGATTACATTACTCTGGAGTCATTCACTTACTCAGTCTACTTCCAAAAATCAACGAGTCAGAATCATGACTCGAAAAGTCAGTCAGGGCTCCCAGTGACTGAATCTGGCTGCGAGTCATGAAACACTAGGAATTCTGTTTTTAATTGGCTGATTTATGATGTGCCCAGCTATGGGGTGGTGATGAATTCAAATGTCATTGGCAGTGTAAAATTTTAACAACGTATGAAACGGAAGAAAACATTAAAAAAAATACCTTATTCGTAACCTAACGGCCTGTAGTGCTATTAAGTATAACTTTACCTGGATATTTGAGTTGAGTTGCTACCGGTTGCGAATGGGATTTTTTTTTCCTATACTAAAAAGTTGAACAAATATCCTTCCTCTTTCACTACCTTGGGTGACGCTACAAAGATAGGCAAATCGACAAACCACAATTCAAACATAGTTTGAATGAAATAAATATAATATATTAAGTTAATCCTAATACAACAGTTTTCTAAGCTAAATTAAAACTAATATTTAAATTATTTTCTGTCTGTTTTGGCAGATGAAACGAAAGCAGACCCAAATAATACTAGGTGCAGATTAGTGTTAAATGTGGCTGTAACCCCCATTTCTCCCTTAAAACTTAAGAAGCAAAATTTAAGAAAGAATGAGTAGTATATTGATTAAGGGTAATTTTTTCGAGTGGTACTCATAGTTTTATTAGTTTTTTTCTGCGGCATTGCTGTTATTGTGCGGCGGAATCNGTAATTTTTTCGAGTGGTACTCATAGTTTTATTAGTTTTTTTCTGCGGCATTGCTGTTATTGTGCGGCGGAATAATATATGACACAATCTATCTATAATTTGTCAATTGAAGTTTAATTTTCTCGCAAAATTTTTGTCTAAGCAACTGTGAGCTTAAACAATTTGCATTAAGAATTTAATCTACATTCAATTTTCAAATATTTATATTTTGAAATATTTCCCCTCCTTTACTTTCCAAATTTCAAAAATTAAGTAGACAAAATGTTTCTGCGCATGCTCAGGACACCAAAATCGCGAATCATGAGAAAAAATATCTGTTCTGATTAGATATCCGCGAATCGTCCCTAGAGACGATAAAATATCTGAAAAATCACATCGTGATTGGATAAATCGTCGTCGCGAAACTATGTGAAGACTTTTGCGTCAATCGCGTTTGCCAAATTCGTCATCGCGTTTGTAAAATTCGTTCTCGCGACTCTATGTGCATGTAGCCTAAGTCAGGGAACGGTGAGAAAATTTAGGTTCTTAGATCTATGTAATGTAACAACACTGCAGACCTAGGTTGGTGGAAAACTTTAGGTTCTTAAGGTCCGTAGTTTAGCAAAACCACAAACTTAGGCTACATGTACATAGAGACGCGACAGCGAATTTTACATACGCGATGACGATTTTAGTATTCGCGATTGACGCAAAAGCCTTCACATAGATTCGCGACGAGAGTTTTTTCAATCGCGATGTGAGTTTTTAGATATTTTATCGTCCCTAGGAACGATTCGCTCATATCTGTTCGAAACAGATATCTTTTGTGACGATACGCGATTTTATAATGATGAGAGATGGTGAGTTGAAAAAAAAATCAAATCGAGGAACGGAGTATAACCCCTTTATGTGTTTCCACCTCACTCAACAGAGAACCTGCCGACCCCTCCTTCTCCTTTCTCTGCTTTTCTCCATTGTTTTGCATTAGCTTATGTCCAATCAAAACACATGTTTTGTGACGATGCGCCATTCTATAATGCTGATAGATGGTGAATTGAGAAAAAAAACTCGAGGGTTTTGACCCCTGTGTGTGTTTCCACCTGACTCAACAGAGAACCTGCCGACCCCTCTCTTTGCTTCTCTGCTTTGTTACATTGTTTTGCATTGCTCATTTCTTCCAATCGAATATTTCAATCGCAATCGTAGCTTATGCTATGTGTAATTAAGCGCGATTGAGTCTACGATTGCACATATGTCTTTGTAACCGCGATTCAGCTAAATCGTCGTCGCGTTTGTAAAATTCACTGTCGCGACTATGTGCATATTCCCTTAGGTCGATGGTCGGTGACTTTGACGGGTAAGGGTAGGGAGGGGGGTGATGTGTTTGGAACACCCTGCCGTGATATCTACTGGGATTGAAAGTGCACTCAATTTCACTAAAACATGAACAACTTTTAGAGAAATACCGTTTTTTAATACTGTAATCGTATCATAAATTGTTTACTTCGCTCAAATTAATCGATAAGTTCAATATTTACACTAGTTAGTTATACACAGCTAGTTAAAAATCTCATTGCAGATATGGTTAGCATTTTTTTTGCCTCTTCGTTTCTATTGCCCCTCTTTCACCTCCAACCATCTCTTCCGGTGCACTAGATTTCATTGGTTTAGTTATAATGGTAGCTGTACTTGTTCCGACCGGTAAAGCAGCCGCCAATGGCGAAGAACTGGAACGAATTGCTTTCAAAGGGAAATCTGATGGAGCCAAAACTTCTTTAGCTAATTCCGGAGAAGTAAATTCAATATTAACAGGTTTNTTCAAAGGGAAATCTGATGGAGCCAAAACTTCTTTAGCTAATTCCGGAGAAGTAAATTCAATATTAACAGGTTTCATACCTCGTCCACTGTGCATGAACAGTTTTCCGTCTTGAAACTACAACAAACTTAAATTTATAATCATACTACTTTTTTAAGTTTAGAACTATAGAAAATTATTACCCTGAGACAACAATTTCGACAATGCTTAGCTCTTGTAAAGAAAGGAACATTATTCTGATCCTCATGGCAGACACAAGGACATGTGTTTGTAGCTATAACATTTTTTTCCTCTGGAACTTTAACTGTTTCAAAATGATCCGGTTCAATTTCAGTAGGAAGGTGATGTCCTGAAGCATCTTGCTTATTTTCTTCAACGTCAAAGTCTAATTCCTCATAATCTCCATCCGCCACACTAAAACCAATCAATTGTTAACATTATGCATATCGCTACACCTATTCGATTGGTTTCAAATTCAGCAAGTAGTTAGATAGCATACATCTGATCAATGTTTCAAAATAATCTCTGTGTTTCATAATGTTTCAATGTTTCATAATCTCTTTCCGCTTCCACCTTTTATGTCAAGTATTTCTCAATGACTCTAACAGTAATTCCGCTCCTAAAATTTACTTTAAATTTGCCAATACTAGTTTCTTTTATCTCTATTTGGCTCTAAAAATCCTCATCTCTAATGGTCTTGAGGTTCTAAACTTGGAGCTTGGAGACAGTTTACTAGGGTTGTAACAGTTACGGTTTTTTAGCTAACTGCAGTTACAGTTAACTGCAGTTACAGTTCAAGAAAA
>NIPM01000570.1:0-90041 GCA_002738285.1 Holacanthella duospinosa
AAGATAATCATAAGGACTCCTCATGGAATCTTTTACAGATAGATAAAGAGTATAGAGAGCTTGAAAACAAATATGAATGGAAAATTTTGAAATTATTTATAACACATATTATGTAGACTTATTGTAATTTTTGCGGGCCATCCAAAAGTTTTTCAACCAGTTCGTCTGAAGGTAGTAAAATAGAGTAAGTTTCCTTTGAATTTCCGCCAAATTCAGTTGGTAACCTGTTTTTTGAAAAATATTTGGCTAGTTCTGGTATCCATTGAGTTTTGTCAACACTGTACAATGTCAATCGACTAAACGTGTGCCCACTAAAGAACGGTTTTACAATCCCAAAAATTCTAGCAACGAGAGTATAATTTATATTATATAAAACATGTTATTTTATTACATATCTTAATTAAGTTTACCTCTGAAAAATTCTTGGACCTAAAACAAAAAATAATGACAAAAAATATCAAAAAATGTATTTAAGACCACATATTCACGTTTTCATTATGAGAAATTTTAAACTTACTGTTTATAGCGATTATTTTATAAGTAAATCGTGGATAGTAACGCTCATATGAATCTACCAATTCAATCCATACTGGAATACCTATAGTTTTATACATAGGNAATCGTGGATAGTAACGCTCATATGAATCTACCAATTCAATCCATACTGGAATACCTATAGTTTTATACATAGGGAATATAAATAATAAATTCCCACCGTATGATTTCAAAAAAACGAAATATTAAATATCAGGGAGCGAAAATGTGTGTGATAAATTGAGTTATTGCACAAAATAAACAAATTAAAATGTNAAATATTAAATATCAGGGAGCGAAAATGTGTGTGATAAATTGAGTTATTGCACAAAATAAACAAATTAAAATGTAGGAAAATTTTTTATAAAAAACAAAATGATACGATAATTTGAAAACGTTTTGAAAACCTCGGCAAGAGAAAATTATTTAAAAATAAAAAAAATTTTTAAAGACATTGGGATAAAGTTGTAAACCAAAGGCTAATTATTGCAAAAATTTTTTTTTTGTTTTGCACATTATTTCGCCATAATTAATAATTGTAACAAATTAAGTAGTTTGTTTAGTATTATAATTTCATACATGCAGTACAAGCTTGAGTCCTGAGGTTAAAACCCGCCAAGTTGATGAGTGTATGCCCTTCAATCATTTCCCGCCCAGTACGATTTGAAATGAGATGGAAGTTGGCTATAGTGCGTTCAATCACACCAAACATATAATTTCGTAATATGTCTATATTCCCTGACAAAACTATTTGGCGTATGTTCAAATTCATTAAACTTATCAGAAGTACTGGAAGTATGATAAAGGTAACCATATTAAATTTATATCAAATCATTAGCACATTTGGAGGGAGTTTTGAATTTTTATTTCTTACCTGGACGACCTTGAGAGTCAAGAGTCATATGACAGGGTAACTCGCGTTTAAATTTTGAATACGCTAGAATGTCCGTACTATCCACATTAAATTTTTTCCTCCAATGGAAATTCTAAAAAAATTTAATGTACTAAAAATTTATTCATTTGGAGAAAATTTTAATAAATATTTCTCTATTGTCTGACTTTAAACTACCGTTTGTGTGAAGGTTTAAGTCCATTTACTTCTATTATTTTCAAAAATTCTTTGAATTTGTGTCACTGAGTCATGACTTTGAGTCATCTGACTCTGATTCAATTTTGAATAGTGATCTTAGAAGGGTCACTGACATGGGAACAGTCATGACTTGCAAATTAATTTTAAATTAAATTTGAGCTTTTCATGTAGGTTTAAGTTACCTAAGCCCAATAATGTTTGTCCGATTTCATCGGACGTCATTTTGTGAGGGTTTTGGACCCCCAAAAGTTGTAACCTATTGTAACAATAAGAGTTGGAGAAAGCAGTATGATAACGTTCCACAAATTTTTGGTTTGTGTGAATTATAAGGAAGTTGTAGAAATGTGGGAAAGTGTTGAGTTGCTGCAGCATGGTCGGGGGTTCGAGACTTGCTCTTGTTAATTTTTTTTTTTATGAATTAGCAATAATGTTTTGGAAACATTGTTGCTAATTGAAAAATTGAAAATTTATAAATATAATATTAAAGGGTTGATAAATCAATGTTACCTCTCTCATGGCAACTACAGCAGCATCTAAATCCAAATTTTTGAAGCGTAAGAAACGAACCAAGTATTTATTTTCGAACATATACGGCTGCGTCAAACCATCCTTAATGCGCGCACGGAACTATGAATAGAGTAATAATTTTAAATTTAATTAAAAAAAAAGTTATTAATTATAAATAAATTTCAATAACCTTTGGTAACTTTACAAGTTCTTCTTCTGTGTAGCTATCGAATGCAAGGGTAGTGTTGTTTGGTTGCAATATTACACTTGTAGTTGCACAAAATTTATTAAAATCTATTAAAAGTATAACAGAAAAATTGATAAAAACATAAACAATCTTCATATTATTTGTCTAACTTAGGTATACAATCCCGTCTTCTATCTAATTTAGTTGTGCGATGTTATTTTTGATTGGACTTGGAATCATAATTAGAATTCAAGGACAGAAAATTATCTTCAATACTCGAGGCGATCTTCGGCAAACTAATTGATGGGTTCAATAACGAGATTTTTTGCAAAACTTACGTAAAAGGAGTAAAAATTTCTCAGGTTACAATGTTAATGTGTTTTAAGTAATATCTTACTATTGTAAAGTACTATTATCTATTATAGTACCTATNTCAGGTTACAATGTTAATGTGTTTTAAGTAATATCTTACTATTGTAAAGTACTATTATCTATTATAGTACCTATTATTGTTAGTATGAGAGTATTGCAATTGTTGTCTGTCCGTTCGCTTATATGTTTGTACTTATGTGCGTCAGTCAGTCTGTCCGTTTGACCGTCTGTATGTCTGNTCAGGTTACAATGTTAATGTGTTTTAAGTAATATCTTACTATTGTAAAGTACTATTATCTATTATAGTACCTACTATTGTTAGTATGAGAGTATTGCAATTGTTGTCTGTCCGTCTNTTTTAAGTAATATCTTACTATTGTAAAGTACTATTATCTATTATAGTACCTACTATTGTTAGTATGAGAGTATTGCAATTGTTGTCTGTCCGTCTGTCTGTCCGTTCGCTTATATGTTTGTACTTATGTGCGTCAGTCAGTCTGTCCGTTTGACCGTCTGTATGTCTGTATGTTTGCGCGTATGATCGTTCGACCGTCTTTATGTCTGTCTGTCTGTATATCTGTCCGCCTCCTTGCCTGTATTTCTATATGTCGTTTCGTCTTCTTGTTTTTCCGTCTATAAGACAGTCTGTCGATATTTTTGGAACACGACTATATGTTTATATATTGCTGCCTATGATTTCAATCTATAAAATCGGTAGGATTCCAACATTCAGTAATATAGTGGATTTTACAAATGATTCCTATAATTCTTGATTACAAATCAATTTATTTTTTGAGCTATATCTTTCCGTTGATTGATTAATACATAGAATATTCACATATATGTTAGTCAAAGCAAGGAAGCTATTCCTGATAATCTTTTTAAGATTAACTGTGACAAAATTTTCAAATATCCGGCAGGAATTTTAAACTTTAAAGAAAATAACTCTGAGTGCATTAATCACTGCACTGCTGCCTTATTGCTACCTAACTAAAGTTTGATAAACCTAAAATTACTCATAGTTGCAGTTATGTTTTCATAAATACCTCAGCTAATTGATATGTTTTCTATCATAGTCGGTCTCAGTTAATAACGGTTTTTACATTTTATGGAAATCCAAGCTAACCAATGGCTTTCAAGATATGTATTTAGTCTACGGTTGGTTCTCCTTTAGTATGGTTTATTTACAAGTGGAGGGCAACAAATGCATCGAGGTAAAAAATACTTGATGATGCATTAGCACAATTTTTGAAAACCAAAAAAGGTTTAGTCAGTTGTAATTGCAAACTGTTTTTATAATAAACAACAATATTTTGAGCACTTGATTACGCGAGAAAATTATCAACATATATGGTTGAAATATGCATTATAATTTTGAAATGGGTTATATGTATTATAATTTTGAAATACGTTGTTATAAGATGTTAAAATTTTGTTTGTTTCTCTGTTAAGTTGTTTTTGTTAAAAAAAAATTGTTTTTTTTGAATCGTTATTACAATGAAACATGTAATTTCGTTTCAAAATTTTTTTAATTTACCAATTAATTACCTCAAAGTGTTAATAATTTATTAAGTTTTTCTATGACACAATAAATTGTTGAATGAATATTGGAAATTAACCCTGATGGTTTCATTTTACTAGTAGTATGACCTTACCGTCATGTGCGGACAAAATATTTTGTAATACGATAGTAAGTATATACTACTTTCATTGAATAATTAAATCATATTGGAATATTGTACAGAAATTTTTTTTCAATTTGTCATCTGAACAACTATTAACTGTTATAACATGACAAACTAATGTATAATTTATTAATTTTTATATAAGTGTTAATCAATCAAATTATTAACACTGAGTAACTGCTGTTAGGAGATGATAATTATAAAATATCATGTCTTTTTATGTATATAATTTTACCCGAGTCATCATTCACCCTTGAAATAACGTCATGTATATCAAACAATTAAGTACTTACAAAAACAATTAATAATGGAAAAATTGACATATTTCTTCAGTTCTTATATTTTTCTATTTAGACAGTAGTCAACGAAAAACAATTAATAATGGAAAAATTGACATATTTCTTCAGTTCTTATATTTTTCTATTTAGACAGTAGTCAACGTATATAAGAAAATCGACTTTGCAACAAAAATTTTGGGTTTTATAATGATTTATTCTTCCATACATACTAAATACATTACANATATTTTTCTATTTAGACAGTAGTCAACGTATATAAGAAAATCGACTTTGCAACAAAAATTTTGGGTTTTATAATGATTTATTCTTCCATACATACTAAATACATTACACTAATTAAAACCCACATCTTGAAAATTGGGTCTAACAAACAATATGGTCTTATAACGGATGGTTTTATATTTCTCAACTACTATTTAAAAAATTTGTGTTATTTTAACACAATTATATTAACACAATTTATCTTTTTAGTGTTATTGGATATGATTTTGATGAGCACTTCATAGTAAATTTGAATTTTTTCAGGTTTTGTAAATTAATTACATTTTTGCATTTAAATTTGCAATAATTACTTTTACATTTTGTAAATTATGCAGAATTTAATATTTAAACTTCATATAATCAATAATATTCAACTCTCGTGGTTTTTACTCAAATATTCACCACTTTTATGCCTTTTTCCTCAAAATTTCTATTTTTTGTACAGTGCGCCGCAGATTTTTAAGAATTCTGGAATCTACTTTTATTCCATGCACTTTGACGAGAAAAGTGCTTTTAAAAGTATGAGCTGTTTAGCTTTGGTATAAAAATTTTCTTTTTTTCTTCTGCGGGATGTTTTACTGGTTTCTGCAAGACTATTGGAAAGTAGTGTTACACGTCAAAAAATTCAAGTCACTTTGATCATTGTATCAGAAGTTATAACTATTTTAAAATTGATTTTTTTATTATATTCTTTTGAGACAATGTTCCAAGAAATGAGTGTTTCAAAAGAATATATTCAAAAAATTCAATTTTCAAAAAAAATCATAACTTCTGATCCAATGATTGTACAGACTTGATTTTTTTTTGACGTNCAAAAAATTCAATTTTCAAAAAAAATCATAACTTCTGATCCAATGATTGTACAGACTTGATTTTTTTTTGACGTGAAACACTACTTTTTAATGCACTTTCTGAAACTGTTGTCAACAATTCATCAGAAAAAATAATTTTTTTTTTGCCTCGTGTTACAATGAACAAAATTACCAGCAAATAACATGGAACAAGTTAGCTTCTAACGTTCTTAAGAATCTGAAACAGACTGTATAATCAATATATTATTGTCAGAACTTTTTTTTTGGCGTCAGTTTCTCCAAATTCTAGCGTAAGGTCATCTTTAGGGTAAATCTTAAAAAGGGCGCATAATTTTTTTTAAATTTTTTTACAAATTCAAAATTAAAATTATATATATTTTTTAATTATCCTTAATTTTGCAACCCTGTTACTGCTATAAAATTCCTAAAATTAAAAAAAAATTCTTTTACAAAACTATTATAACTTGTTGTATGGTCTGATTTATAAGCCCATTGAAGAAATAATTCGCAAATTTTGCATTAATTTTTAGAAATTTATTAACAAAAATCAATTAATTTTATTTTCAAAATTGTACAATTCTTTCGAATAGGAAAAATTCATTTAAAATTGTTTGATACAATTCAATCTACTGTATTTTTCCAGTGTCTTTTCGGCATAGTTCCTCCAAACTCCAACGTAAGTTGATCTTTAGGGTAAATTTTAAAAAGTGAGCGAGTCCACTCTGATCTGTTTAAACCATAGAGATGAACTGCTCGTTGTGTATGTATGCTAACCGTCGATTTAAACGTTTCATACAAACTGAAAAACAAACAAATTTTTTTTTAAACCATTGTCATATTTTTCAAAAAATAATAAATTTTCATATCAAATCTTCATCGAAAACTAACCTCTCGAAAATGCGAGGAGCTAAAAAAATTCAATTAAAAATAAAAATTAGTAACAAAAGTTTTAACATAAATTACACAATTTTATGACTTACTGTTGATCACATGTATACCGTGAGCCAAACGCGTGTAGCCTTTCTCATAAATTTCTAACCCGTCAAAATACAGTGCTAAACCTATAAATTATTGGTTTTGAAATTTTTTTGGAATTTTTTGAAATTTTTTTTTTAATTTTTGAAAAAAAAATTAAAAATTTTTTGAAATTTTTTAATGATAGAATAGCTTACAAGCAAAACACGCATGCGTCCTAAAATTGAAACCGGCCATATTGAATAGTAAATTTGCTTGAATTATTTCTCGTCCAGTACTATTGGCAACATGTTCAATCCTCACTACCATTGATTCTATCTGGTACATAATGTATCTCCGAAATTCAGCCCTTTGACCGGAAATGGTGATCCGACGTGTGTCAAAGTCTCTGAGTGAGTTCACAAGTCCTGATGAAGTCAAAAAAAAAAATTCAAAATTATGAAACATCAAATTCAAAATTACGAGAATACATACCCACTCTGCCTGCATGATCAAAATTGAAGTAGAATGGATATTGTTTCTGCCATTTTGAAACGTCTTCTCTAAGAACATTATCAACATTTTCTAATTTTCTCCATTTTAAATTCTGTAACCAAAAAAAAAAAAAAATTTTTTTTTGAATTTTACCTCCAAAATTGTACAAATGTCTACTTTTAAAACTAAATTATTGTAATAACCTCTCGAATTGCTTCTTCGGCACCATCTAAATCCAAATTTCGAGCACGAAGAAATCGAACCAAGTATCTATTTCCATTCATATATGATTGTGTAAGATCATCTTTGACTCTGGCGCGAAACTTTAAAAATCATCATTTATGAAAACATTTTTGAAATAATAATTATTTTTTTTTTGTTTTTGCACTTTTACCTTGGGTAACTTCTGTAATTCTTCTACTGTATAAAAATCTAAATCTGTTATATTTTTTGAATGAACTACATTTTTTCCTTCCACTTTACTCAACAATATAGGTAACAATTGAACTAAAATTATCACACGCCAAATTCTCAACATAACGTTCATCTTTTAATGTAAATTGTTGAATAATAAGATAATTTACTTTAAATGCTGAGAATTTCCAGACAAGCTCAAAATTTTTTAATTCACGGTTAAAGTTTATATAACTTGTGAAAATTTTTTTTTTGCGAATTAAATTACCCGAATACAGTCAAAGCTCGATACAAAATAGTCTATATAAAAAAACTTTATAGTAACAAAAATTGTCTTATTTGATCTTATGGAGCATAAAACGTTAAATTTGTCGGTTATAACAACATCAGCTATAGTAACAATCCCACTATAACGACAATATTTTACAAAAAAAATTTTTAATTTCCGTCGTATAACAAAAATATCAAAATATTCAGTTTTTTAGGACATTATATAACCTCTTTTGATTTGTAATTTATCTAAAATTTCTTTAAAGTTTATAAATGAGTGCAACTAGCTTTGTAATAAACAATGTATCATGCAAATCAGGAACTTTAGATTCATATTTTTGGTGAAATGACTTTGTAACGTCAGGAAAAATAAAAGTTTTGTCCATATTTTTACACTTTTTTTATATAATTCTTTGAGTAACATAATGTTGTTATATTGAAATCTAATATAACAGCAGCCTATTAAAACAACCATATCTGACGACTCTTTTTCGGGTTTCTATATCGAACTTTCACTGTAGTATAACCAACGTAACGGGGAGTGAGAGACTAGCCAATTGTTGCAAAAAATCTAAAAATGTGTATCTAAATTGATGTACTGACGGTGGTAAGTTCGGAGTTATAATTCTTTCATAAAAAGTTGGAATAGTGAATGATATTTCATGGAGTAAGGTATCTATTACCACAATGATCATTATTTCAACACGTAATCTTATTTGACGTAGATTCAATAGAAAAAACTCGCNTGACGACTCTTTTTAGGGTTTCTATATCGAACTTTCACTGTAGTATAACCAACGTAACGGGGAGTGAGAGACTAGCCAATTGTTGCAAAAAATCTAAAAATGTGTATCTAAATTGATGTACTGACGGTGGTAAGTTCGGAGTTATAATTCTTTCATAAAAAGTTGGAATAGTGAATGATATTTCATGGAGTAAGTATCTATTACCACAATGATCATTATTTCAACACGTAATCTTATTTGACGTAGATTCAATAGAAAAAACTCACTTTGTACAGGGTGAGTAATCTGTTTTTGCACACTTTTTCTTCATTGTTATCGTAACTCTTCCAAATTTATGTTGATGCTTGTAACAGAACGAGAAAAGAGGTATTTTGGATATCAAAATATAGTAGGTGTATAAATATAGCACAAAATATAGTGTGTATAGTTATTTAAAGGCATAAGGGAAGTACTTTCGGTCCAATGCTCTTTGCTGGACAAAGATGTGCATTAAAATTAATGCTCAAATTACATCGTAGGGAAAAAATTTTTGGAATNAAATATAGTGTGTATAGTTATTTAAAGGCATAAGGGAAGTACTTTCGGTCCAATGCTCTTTGCTGGACAAAGATCTGCATTAAAATTAATGCTCAAATTACATCGTAGGGAAAAAATTTTTGGAATTTTTTTTTTAATAGTTTTGGAAAAACCATCCAAAAGTAATTCAACAAAGTGAAAACATCAAGCCTCTACAAGAACTAGTAGAAAAGTTATGATTTTTTGAAAATTTAAATTCATGTATGTTATTTTGAGACTGTACTAAAAGAGTGTTTCAAAAGAGCATCCAAAAATTTCAATTTTCAAAAATTCATAACTTTTTTTCTAGTGATTGTAGAGCTTTAATTNAAAATTTTTGGAATTTTTTTTTAATAGTTTTGGAAAAACCATCCAAAAGTAATTCAACAAAGTGAAAACATCAAGCCTCTACAAGAACTAGTAAAAAAGTTATGATTTTTTGAAAATTTAAATTCATGTATGTTATTTTGAGACTGTACTAAAAAAGTGTTTCAAAAGAGCATCCAAAAATTTCAATTTTCAAAAATTCATAACTTTTTTTTTAGTGATTGTAGAGCTTTAATTTTTTTTTACTTTTGTAACAGAGACAAAATAGTTTGTATTTTGTCCTAAGTTAGTATTTTTTGTACTATTATTNTTTTTTTTTACTTTTGTAACAGAGACAAAATAGTTTGTATTTTGTCCTAAGTTAGTATTTTTTGTACTATTATTTAGTTAGTAATTATGTTAATTTATAATTTATTCTTAGTTAGTATTTGACATATTTTTATTTTAGTTCATTCATTTAGAGATAATTATGTTAATCAACAATATTATCTTGGAAAGGGATTATTTTTATTACGTTTATACTTGTATTTTTAACTTTACCAAGAAAAGTTATTAATTTACATTTATTCCTAGAAGTTAAATTTAACCCAAGTTGGGGTTGCTAAAAGTCCGCACTAAGACTTATAAAGCACTACAATTTTGACCAAGGTATTCAGAATCTTGGTAGAGTTCTTTCAGAGCTCAGTTTAGTATAATACCAAAAGGTTTTCTTTGACAATAATTACTGAAAAATTAAGAGCGTTTTCTCGAATTTTATTGTTTTAAGGAATCTGAAAGTTTAAAGTTACGATTTGTTGGAAAAAGCGGTTAGTAGTTAGCAAAATTGTAACACTTTGTTGCAAACTTTTGGATGGTCTTTACGAAACTATTAAAACTTTCTCCCAAAACTTTTTTTTCCTACGATGTAATTTGACCATTAATTTTAAGGCACCTGCTTGCTCCAGCAAAAGAGCAAGGGGCATAAAGTCCCTTCAATTATGCCTTTAAATAACTACACACACTGTATTCTTCAATGTATGTAGTAAGTCGGTAAAAGTTTGTATTTGAGAGAGTTTATCATCTTGTACGGACTTTTACCGGAGCGGGAACAAATCCAATCAATCAAAGGACAATTCCAATTTTAAAATTTTAACCAGCTCAGGGGCTTGTTAATTTTGTTTGTTTTGTTTTTTGTGGTGAAGCTAAAACTTACTCACTTTTGATGGGCCGTTTGAATTTCCCGCAGATTCACTAAAATACCAACTTAGGAACTTAAAAGTGATGTACTGATTCTTTTTGGTAAACAATCTCACAATATCGAAATTCATATTTATCGAAAATTTTACCAACTTTACCGAATTTAAAAGTATACCCGTAGTATCAAATCAAACTTTTGTGTGAGGATAGGGGAATTCTGTAATGGTGAGAGGTGATTAAATAGAGAAAAAAACTCTCACTGAACAGAAATCCTACCATGTGAAAGCATTGTTTCTAGGGAGCAAAAAAAAGATTAAAGAACCTGTAAATTGCAAGTTGTTTAATTCTGTAATAATTCTCATCATCACTTTTCTTTCGTTTGTTAAATTTTTTTTTTCAACAATTTTTTTTATTTCAACAAAATTGTTTACCAAATTTCAAGTAAAATCTTAACGTAAATGCGAGAAGGCTGAAACTTCCATATTTAATAACAAGCCAATTAAATTTGCGAATGACTGAAACTAAAAAAAAATTTTTATTAAACTTTTTTCAAATAATTCCAGAGGCGTACCATTTTAAAAAAAATTTATGTTCTAAGAATTTTCTTTGTTTGTATGCAATTATTGGCGTTAATTTCTCAAATTTGCTTGAGTCAGCAAAATTTTTCCAAAAGTAATTATTTTTTACTTCTTTAAATTTTCCTTTAAAGCTTTTTTATGATTGTTTTTAATATTCTGCATCATATTATATTATGAATAAGTTCAAGAAATTACTAACAAAGCTGTAATTATAATCACTCTAATAAAAAAAATTTCCTGTAATATTCGACCACTGGCAAGAATACTGAAAATTGAAGTTGCGATACCCCGACTTTGAAAATTGTTACGCCCGTTTTATACTTTTCTTTCACATTACCTTTATCTGAAGAGTATAAATTCACAAATTTGTAAATTTTCTAACAATTTTTTAGAAATACGACTATAACAAGTTAGTAAAACAAAATTAACGAATTATATCGTATATTTACCAAAGGACGACGGATGGAGAAATTGAAGTATATATGGCTATATTGTATATATAGTATATTGTATTTATGTATAGTATATAAGTGTATTGATATATATGGCTTTATTGGAAAATACACTGTATAAAGGTGCAGAAAAATAAAGTAGAGAATAACAATGTAGATATTGTTAGGTTAGGTTTTTTAAGGTTAGTTGGTGTTAAGTGATAGGCTGCCAAAATATAAAAAGGAACTACAAAAGGAACTAAAAAAAACGGAACAAAAAATATACGCATTGTGTTTGGAAAAAAGGAAAAATATATATATAAACCAAGAGCCAAAAAAAAATCAAAGATCAAAAAAAAAAAGTTGTAAGATCTTTTTGTATTGTAAAAAAAAAGAAGTAAATCCTTACATAAATCCTTGACTTGGTTTAGTACAATAATTCCGTTCATCTTTTGACTCTCTGGTTCATAAGAGGTTACTACCAGGACTTTGTAGAATTGGAAAAGTACCCCCGACCAATAGGAGAAAAGGGAAGAGAAAAAATGAAGACAATGTAGAAAAAGTCTCGTGTCTCATACGAAAATGAAAGTAATAAACATGAAGAGAAAATTAAAAGAAAAGCTTCCGTTTTCAAGACTCATAAAAACGAAACGAAATTTTCTCCACTGGTCTTAAAGAAACTCAACTGGGTCTCTTAACAGTTTTTGATTTATTTTCATCTTCTAAGGATTCCTAGAAGAACGCTTTTTTTCTTAAAGATAATTTACCACAGCAGTTGTCACTACTATAGAAAGTAGGACGTAATGAATACAAAACAAATAACAGTTATAATAATTGTATAGAATATTTACTATTTTAACACTTAAAATATAAAACGAAGTGAAACTAGAACTTTCCTAAGAGTCAATAGACAGTTTTTGTTGACAATCAAGTTTTAAAGTTTATAAAATTAGTAGAATTTATACATCAGTTATATCAGTATAGCTATAAGTCACATGGAACAAGATTTTATAGAGTTTGTGAAAGTTTATAAAAAATTAATAGTTTTAGAGATATTTTTAAATTTATGAAAATTTATAAAAGAAAAGTTGTAAAATTTATAGAGATTGGGAGTATAGTTGATATCAACTTCAAATGTTACGTGGCTGATGGGGAAAAGCAAAAAACGAAAAGCGAAAAACAAAAAAAAAANGTTGATATCAACTTCAAATGTTACGTGGCTGATGGGGAAAAGCAAAAAACGAAAAGCGAAAAACAAAAAAAAAACGAAAAGCGAAAAACGAAAAGCGAAAAACGAAAAGCGAAAACCGAAAACCGAAAATGTTTTAAATGATTTTTTTTTCGTTCTCATAAAAAAAAGGATTTAATTTCAATTGTACAGAGTTTACACTTTTTGTTAGCAACAAAAAAAAAATGTTAAGATTATGATTTATAGCAAAGTTAAAAAAAAAATATTATTTTTTTGTTATAACAAACTTTACAAACTTTTAAACCCATTNTTGATATCAACTTCAAATGTTACGTGGCTGATGGGGAAAAGCAAAAAACGAAAAGCGAAAAACAAAAAAAAAAGAAAAGCGAAAAACGAAAAAAACGAAAAGCGAAAACCGAAAACCGAAAATGTTTCAAATGATTTTTTTTTCGTTCTCATAAAAAAAAAAGGATTAAATTTCAATTGTACAGAGTTTACACTTTTTGTTAGCAACAAAAAAAAATGTTAAGATGATGATTTATAGCAAAGTTAAAAAAAAAATATTATTTTTTTGTTATAACAAACTTTACAAACTTTTAAACCCATTATAAACAAAAACTGCCTAATAAATTAAAAAACAATGTTCCATAAATTGGAATAATTTTAATTAATTTTTTTTATAAAATAGGAATTTTTTTTTTAATTTAGTAACTATAAACGATCACATATTTCATGTTTTAAACATAAATTCACTTACATCAATCACATATATAAATATAGCTAAACATACATTATATAAATGTTATAGTTTCAAATTTTAAATATTACCGAGAAAAAAAAATTTAGAAAAAAGTTGCACAATTGTAGANATAAAATAGGAATTTTTTTTTTAATTTAGTAACTATAAACGATCACATATTTCATGTTTTAAACATAAATTCACCTACATCAATCACATATATAAATATAGCTAAACATACATTATATAAATGTTATAGTTTCAAATTTTAAATATTACCGAGAAAAAAAATTTAGAAAAAAGTTGCACAATTGTAGAGAATGGTTAATCTTTTTTTTTCTTAAAAATTTTTTTCCAGATTTATGGTAGCTCCAAAATATTTAATTTATACGATTCTTACTGATTAGAAGAAAAAAGCGCCAAACCAAACATTTGAATAATAAATATTTTATTTGAATTCGGTTACTTACTTAACCATGCATCGTTATTAACTCCCATGCCTCCATTATATTGACTATAAAAAAATAAAACGTAAACCAAACTTTTCTAAGGTGCAAAAAATATTAACCATCCTGTACGATTTAGATCCTATTTCAATAATTTGAAATTTTATTTTTGAAATTTGATATCATAACTCGCATTTTACTACTGCTAATTTTAAAACTACTAGCTAAATTTATAACAATAAATTACATTAGTTTAGATTAAATATAGTAAAATTAAGTTAAGCTAATGATTTTTACTCCTAGTTGGATTCGTACTTGTTACTTAAGCTTATCACAACAACCTTTAAACGCAACAGCTTGAAATTTTAGGACGCAAAGATATATACAAAACAAAAATTAAGAAAAAAAAAATATACTTTTGCCCAAAATTGCAACCAAGGGTGCTACGAGGAATTATATAAAAAAAATATTTTTCAAAATTTCTCAAAGCAACCTTGATCTCAATTTTGTTTCGTCTATATGTCTATTTTATCTTAGAGTGCATTAGTCTATTTGACTAATCTACAGACAAGAGAGTTATAATAAAGAGTGGAAGTTTAAGTAAGCCACTCAAACTCAAAGCCAATTCAAGTTATTGATTTTAAGTGTCGACTTGAGTGGGGGGTTACTAAACTGCGCACCTTTTGCGTACCTACCCAACTTCTTTACCATTGCGCACCCTTTGCGCCCTTGCTCACCTCCATAGATGGTCATTTTTGAACCTATAAAAATTTTTAGTAACAATCGTCTAAAAATATATCTAGGTTTCAAAATGCGCGCATTTATTAGAGTGCGCAGTTTACTAATAGCCACTTGAGAGATGTTACTAAACTGCGCCTTCGCCTCTACGCACTCTCATACAAGGTTATTTTTGAACCTAAAAAGAATTTTAGTACAATCGTTTAACATTATATAGTTAGGTTTCAAAATGCCCATCTATTAGGGTGCGCACGTGCGGAAAAGGTGCGCATGTGCGTAAAAAGTGCGGAAAAGTGATAAGACTCAAATCTCTACTCCAAAGTACTCTCTCACTTCATGAATCCAAAAATCATTCCTAAATTTCAAAATCTATACTCAAAGAGTCACTCAAGTCGAACAAACTCAAATCCTTACTTAAGTGGTGTACTTTGAATTCAGCCCTTTTTTAAGTCTTATTAGATTACAAGTTAGAGTTTCTATAAACAAAATTTTAGAAAATTCAATTTTTTTTTTGAGAATCAAAAATACTGGACTCACTGTCCGAAGTGAGTGAACCTACCCTGTTTTATTCCCGATTTTTTCTTGTTTTTTTTAAAGTAATATGTAAAACATTGATTTTTTAGTTTTCTCTCCCTGTTCATTGAAGCGTTTGTCCATCTATTGAAGATGGACTCTCAACTTCCATTAGTTCATTTCTGTGAGCTGAATTTTAAGGATTTAGGATTTTTTCGTGACTAGAAATAAATTATTTTTACATTTTCTCTCATTTTGATGATTTTGTTGGAGAGTTGAGTGTTAAGTATTTGAAAGGTTATATAAATCCTTTTTATAAATTAATAAATGAGCTCCATTTTCTCAATTATTTTGAATTTTTGGATTTGTTGAACCAGATGAGATTCTCATGTTCATATAAATTTTACCATTGTTGTTTCCAATTGGTTTATCATTTTGTTGGTGATGGTAACTGTTGTGGTGATGATGATTTCTAAGACCACTACCTAAAGGTAGTGGTATTGTTTTGTTTCTATAGTTACTCAGTCTTCGATTTGGTTTTTCTATTGAAAGATCAACCAACAGACCTGTATTTCCATTACTATTGGTTGTTGTGAGACAACTGTGATTGTTACCAACACTCGCTAAACTAACTTCTTCAAATTCACCACCTAAAATTTAAACAAAATGAAATTTAAAAAAAAAAAAATTTTTTTTTTTGAATTTTTGTTATGAATTTTTTTTTATTAAAAAAAAATTTTTTTTGATGCTTTTTTTTTTTTGAGTTTTTTTTTTGAAGTAGATGTGCACCAAGGTGCACTCATGTAGAAAAATTTACTCAAACGTCATTGTGCACTCATCTAACCACAATGGAGTCCTACAGTATACCACTTACATAAATTATTATGAAAAATATAACCTATATTTCAAAGTCATTCATGTAAAATAAACCATTTTATTCAAAACGAGTTCATTGTGAACTTAGTGGGTATTGTTGATTCATTAAATATTTTTACTAAATTTAATATTAAAAATTGTGCTTGCTTTTTATGAAATTTTTTATATTTGCAATTACAATGAGTACTTTTCTTCTGCATTAATTTCTATCTTAAAAAGAAAATTTATATTCAATTTCAACATGACTCTGACAAAAGTTTTTTTTTGTTTTTCATGAAAAAAAAAATTTTTTTTCTTCCTTTCGAACCACTTCCATTTATTATATAATGAATTTAGTAGGGATATTAAGTGAAGTGGAAAAACTATTAGTATGGTAGAATTGAAGTAATTTAATCATTTTCATACTTCACTGAATTCTATTATTAATTCACGTGTTTAGTAGTCTATAGTAGAAATTATTGTAATTCATTTCATAAGACGCTGCATTTTAATTACCAATTACAGTACTCAAAAAGACAGATTTTTAGACACAAAAAAAAAGTTTTTAAACATTAATATTTTTTTTTAGAAATTATGTCTAACAATGTATACGGAATAGTCAAAATTTTTGAATCTATGACCTTACATTGAAATTTTTTAGCTAGTTGTATATACATAAATTGTAACACCCAATTTGGGCTAAATATTTTAAGAAATATTTTAGTTTTCTAAGGTTAATTTAACGATAATTGTTGTAATTTTTAGATTTATTTTACGTTTATCTTATTTGAAGTCTCATTTTTTGAGGACTATATTTTCATTTAGTAAAAATTTAGAGATTTATTTATAAAATTTGTGTTTTGGTACACTAGTCGAACGCTCGCTTGCTCACTCGCTTGTTTTGCTCTCTCTACTCTTAAGTATCAAACCCATAGCCCTATCTCATTTGTCAACTCTGTCATGTCAACTCTGACAGTTGACATTTCTGACAGTGACAATGGAACTGACCAGGGTGACCAATGACAAATATTTTGATCTCATAAAAAAAGTGAGGAAAAGTCAGAGCTCTGACAATTGCTCCTGACAATTGTCACGACTCGAAGAGGGAGAAATTTTAAATCTCGTCTTCTCACATTACTTTGCTTACTTTTGTTCATTTTCGCTGAGTCTCTGTTTTTTTTAGTTTAATTGTTAATTCAAAATGCCACCAGCAATTAAGTTGGAATCAAAAGTAAGCATTTTGACCTTAATTGGTGTTAAGAATAGACAGAGATTGGGTTTTAATTTTATATCGAAACCCTTGGAATTAAACTTACCAACGGTGAGAAGGCTATGCCAAATTTTGAGGGATCCAAATGTGATCAATTTTTGTGTAGAAATATGTGCTAATTACAAAATTATCAATCGCGACGGGAAAATCAGTCGATCAGGATTGTCAGACTTAAAGTGACAGTGAGCCTGACAGTGACAAAAACAATGGTTTCTCACTTGTCAGAGTCTGACAATTCTGGTGATTTTGTCAGCATTATCATGGTCAGGGTCCTGTGCCACAATCAAATGACATGTTGACATAATGACATTCACAAGTATTTGTCAACAAATTACACAAAATATCACGCCACAAAGATTGCAGTGACATATGACAGTGACAGGTAAATTTTGACATTCGACAGGGATAATTTGACATTTTACAAGTTATTGTCATTAACTTTTTCTCGTCTGTGCGACATTGACTTATATTTGTCAAAAATGTCATAAATATTTGACAGAGGGATTTACGTCTGTCTGTTTTGCAAAAGTAAATCTTTTGTATAAAAATTGTTGACTTATGGCTTCGTTTGATGTCAGCGACTCTAGTAGCAGCGACAGTGAAGATATTGACGTAGTACTTCGTCCACTAAAAAAAGAANCGTTTGATGTCAGCGACTCTAGTAGCAGCGACAGTGAAGATATTGACGTAGTACTTCGTCCACTAAAAAAAGAATACAAAGTAAGAATGAATTTCATATCATCCACTGATTTTGGTTTCAAAAAAAAATTTAAAATAAACCGAATATATTTACTATATTTGACATAAAAATGTCAGAAAATTTTGACAAGTGTCAAAAATCCTTGAATATGAGATTTTTTTCGTGGCGCGTTATTTTAGCATTCCTGTCAATGTCAACTGTCGATATGTCAATATGTCACTGTCAAAATGTCAGTGATTGTGGCACAGGACCCAGGGTTTTTTTCTACATAATTTTTATGAGACAAAAATATTTCTCCACTGTGACAGTTCTGTCAAAAATGTCAGAATGGTCACCTGTCAGAGTTATATGAGATAAGGCCCTGGAGTCACTTAGCAATACGATTTGTGTTTTATCAAATCATTTTTCAATAATTTTTTTTTTTTACAAAAATGACTTTTGTTCGAAATGCATTGTAAAATATACAGGCTGTTTTAAATTGAAGTACCACTCTTTGAAAATTAATAACTCGTCAACGATACGACCAATTTATATTGTTTTTAGCTCATTTCAAAAGCCAAAAGATAAAAAGAATTTTGTGTACCATGTCCACAAACAGTGACAGNAGATAAAAAGAATTTTGTGTACCATGTCCACAAACAGTGACAGCTACTACTATGATCAATCAACGATTAAAGTGAAAAGTTTTGAATTTAGTACTAAAATTACATGAAAATTTTTCTAAAAAGTAACTAAAATTTGGTTTTCCTTGATTCAGCACTTCGGCAGGTGCCCAAATAAATAACGATATTTTAATCAAAATTTTTTTACACTCATTTTTTTCATACCATTATTGTAATACTAAATGCATCACCAGTTGAATAAATCTTCCACTGACCTTACTAACCTTTGTCTTGCACCTTTGGAATGGTGACCAAAAATTTTTTCTAGTTTCTCAACTTTACACTNGCTACTACTATGATCAATCAACGATTAAAGTGAAAAGTTTTGAATTTAGTACTAAAATTACATGAAAATTTTTTAAAAAAGTAACTAAAATTTGGTTTTCCTTGATTCAGCACTTCGGCAGGTGCCCAAATAAACAACGATATTTTAATCAAAAATTTTTTACACTCATTTTTTTCATACCATTATTGTAATACTAAATGCATCACCAGTTGAATAAATCTTCCATTGACCTTACTAACCTTTGTCTTGCACCTTTGGAATGGTGACCAAAAATTTTTTCTAGTTTCTCAACTTTACACTNTGACCTTACTAACCTTTGTCTTGCACCTTTGGAATGGTGACCAAAAATTTTTTCTAGTTTCTCAACTTTACACTAAAAACATCTAATAACATGAATTGATGCACCAATTAATTAGATATTAAATTTCAAAAAGTGATACTTCATTTTAAAACGCGCTGTACATTTAGAATTTTATTAGAATAAAGTATCTAAACTTACCATGTTGACTTCTATAAAAATTTGATTTTCTGTATACACTGCTCCGCATAGATTCACTCCTAGGTCCCATTCGACACCATAAAAAATCTCGACAGAGTCGAAAAAGTAATCTTCGAAATCTTTCACCACAAGTACAGTAGATAACAAAATTAGCAGATGAATTAAAAACAACAAGGAAATTTGAACACTGGACAACTTGATCCACATCCATATTATAAAAACTTTCAAGAATGTTGTTAACAAGTGGTAGAATGTTACAGACGAGAAAAACGGCAACAACGCAAAGAAGCATTGTTGCCAATCCCATTTCCCGCCTTTGTAATTTCGACAGAACTTGTCTCTCACGGTTCGCTTTCCGGACCTTTTAGAATAAAAAAACAAAAACAATTATTTTAAGTAGTGATTAAATTTCATTAGAGCGAGTATTATTAATAAAGCACATTTCAACACTTTCGTTTGAATTAATTAAGTTATTCCACTTACTAATTACAAAAGAAATGAAAACTCTATGAATTTCTATTCAAATCTTAAATTAACTAATACAGTACGTTTCATCAATAAGTTGTTTCCTAAATTTTTTATAAAAAGTACAAGAAACAAACAAAAAAAATAAACTAGTGCACGAAAGAACAACAGTTATTGATATTTTGCTTACTAGTTTATTGTGCAAGTGTCTATTTTTGCCTTAATTTTACTTTTTTTTTTCTACTAAACGTACATTTTATTTGAAACGCAGTGTATTTTTGTCATTTTAGTATAAGATACTAATACAAAAGAAGATTGTCAGCTTTATCTTAATATTACAGTTTACAGTGTTAAATAGTCTCTTATTTCTGTTTACATACCGGAAATGAGAAATATAATTAATTATTATTGTTAAATTTATGACAATTAAGTATGAAATTGGAATATTATAATTTTCTTTGAGTGAAAATACACTTTCCGTTAATAATTTTAAGTCCTATTGTCTCCTTTAAGAGTATCATAGACAATGAAAAGTCAGAAATAGCTGAAATTTGGTAGTTTATTATACTTTTCTAACGGCATAAGCCAAAATATTGTCAGAGAGATGTTGTACTCATATTTCAGACTTAATGGTTAAAATATATTAAATAGTAAATTATTATGACAGGAGATATGCAAAAAAAAAGAAATGTTAAACCTAAAACGCTCTGTATGTTTATTTCATGTCAACTTCATATATTGCGTAGGAAATGGAGAAGAGACAATAGTAAACTACATGGTTGACATTTGTAACATTTTCTTTAAAAAAGTTCAGGTTTAGGATATAGATTGTATGTATACAGAATGTATTGTAATGTATACGATATTGCAATATTAAACAACTAATACAATACTTAGGCATAGATTTGTTGATTTTGGTCTCAAATTTTACGCGGTTTTCTCTCAGTTTTAATTAGACAGTTTTTTTTTTTAATTTTGAATTCCGTTTATAACATTTTATACTAACCTTTTCAATGTGTCTGCTAGTCAAAACCCGNTTTTTTTTTAATTTTGAATTCCGTTTATAACATTTTATACTAACCTTTTCAATGTGTCTGCTAGTCAAAACCCGTTGGGTGGAGGGTGGAGTATACATAATAACTATACATAGTATAACTACCGATGTGACCAAAGCGAAAGAACAAAAATTTAATATATTCATTTTTACGCTAGTAAACTGCATGAGTCAGCNTTTTTTTTTAATTTTGAATTCCGTTTATAACATTTTATACTAACCTTTTCAATGTGTCTGCTAGTCAAAACCCCTTGGGTGGAGGGTGGAGTATACATAATAACTATACATAGTATAACTACCGATGTGACCACAGCGAAAGAACAAAAATTTAATATATTCATTTTTACGCTAGTAAACTGCATGAGTCAGCTGTTAGTAGTAAACTTTTTTGTTCTTTGGCTTTGGTCATTGCGGTATGCATAACTATGTATAGTTGTATGTACAGTATGTTTCAGTGAAATAGTTTATAAGGAAGATACTTTTGCCCCATGCTATTTTGCTGTGGAGAAAGTAGTGGACTATTTCATTAAAAATATGCTTTGTCAATTAATTTTTTTGGTAAAAATGATAATAGTTTCAGAAAGAACTTTGAAAACTAGTGTCACGTCGAAAAAATCAAGTTTCTACGATCACTGGATCCATAGTTATAATTTTTTGAAAATTGAAATTTTTTAGATGTTATTTTGAGACGATGTGTACTAAGAGAATAGCATCTCAAAATAAGATCCAAAAATTTCGATTTTCAAAAAATTATTAACTTTAGACCCAGTGATCATAAAACCTTGATTTTTTCGACGTGATACACTACTTTTCGAAGCTCTTTCTGAAACTGTTATCATTTGTACCAAAAAAAAATTGCTAGACAGAGTACATTTTCCAATGAAATATCGTACTAATTTTCTCCAGCAAAATAGCATGGGCCAAAAGTATCTTCCTTATGTGCTATTTCACTGAAACTGTACTAAAAGTTAGCTATATAAAACCAAATGGTTATCATTAAGTTATATATTCATTAAATTCATTAGTCGACGGATATAAGACCGTACTTTTTGCAGCGAAAATTTTGATTCTTATAATCAATATTAGTATATTTCTGTTGTTATATAGTATATTAGTGAATTAGTATATAATACACATTATACAGTTGTATTTCTAGTCGACTGTTGTATCCATGCTATTTATATAGGTTAAGTTAATAGCATGATAATCACTCACTNCCTAAAATTTTGATTCTTATAATCAATATAATATATTTCTGTTGTTATATAGTATATTAGTGAATTAGTATATAATACACATTATGCAGTTGTATTTCTAGTCGACTGTTGTATCCATGCTATTTATATAGGTTAAGTTAATAGCATGATAATCACTCACTATCCTTTGATTATATATTATTTTAACTAACTTTAACTTTACTTATGCCTTACCATGCTCCCACTAACCTGTCGATAGATGGCCCAGTTGAAACAGACCAATCCCGTGAAAGGAACCAGGTACATGACACAGAGGTAAATCCAATTGACATAAATATTTATATAAATTGGATTCTCTCTCATTGGACACATAAAATTTTCATACGCAGTCGCATTCAAGTAGAGATGAAATCCTTTGATACAAGTACATACTTCAAACCATCTTGGGATGTTATATGTAATAGAACCACAAAAAACAATTCCTACACAGTATCTTGCTCTGCGCCAAGTACAAAGAGATCGTGCGCGGAGTGGATGACACACAGCAACATAACGTTCCAGAGTAACAGCCAATGTTATATAGACACTACACGTCTGCGCAGTAATACTGATTGGATAGAGGTAAGGGACCCATAGAGGGTAGTACACATGGCGGTAAGTTTTGAGTGAACCTATATAATAAATTATAAAAAATTGAAAAAAATTGAAAAAAAAAATTAATTCCAGATATATTTTATTAGAAATTTAATAACAACTCACCTGTAAAATCAGACATAGCGGGAAGTCCAAATATAAGACTAGATATTGAGATGAGGAGTGTATCGCAGAAGGCGAGAGCCAATAGGAGACAAGTAACTGAAGATTTCATTTGTGGTCGAGAGAGAACAATAGCACTCAAAATATTCCCAACAATGCCCAAAGAGGCAACGATAATGATGCCAAGTCCTTTGATAATGAAATCAAAAGTAATGGAGAGTGGTTGGGGTAAAGTGAGACGAGGATCAAGGATAACATATTCACCGGCACAAAATTCTGATGTTGAATTTATAGAAGGATTCGTTGGAATTAAGTAAGAGGATAAGGAACTTGTTGAATTTTTTGAATAATCCATATCTTCAGGTTCTGTAGTTGAATGCATACTGTATTTTTTTTTGTTTTTTCAAAATTTGCCACCAAAACTTTGAATTTTCCCAAATAATGGAGATGTTGTGTATCTGTAAAAATTAAACAAATCAAATATAAAAAATTAGTTGAAAATGTAGAAATTTGCAGGGTTAAAATAGTGGTCGTATTGTTGAAATGGGTTTTCATGGGTTTTATTAGGCTTTATTTGGCTTTTATGGGCAAATATTTCCCTTTTCACTGATTTTTAATGAATAAATTGAAAAATATTTGTAAAATTTTTCTGATTTAGAGAGATAATATTTGAAATGTTTTTAAGCTGACTTAAGATAGATAATACATTCTGTGTAGCTTAAGTTTCGGACATGATTTTGTACATTTTGTTCCAGATTAAGATTAATTTGGATTTGTTTACACAAAAGCTTTTCTTCTTTCACTGTTCTCAAGGCTTTCATCTACTACTGTGTTGTATGTGTGGGAAAATTGAAAACTGGTGGTGGCACATATAGATAAATTAAGTTCTTAAGAATTTAAAAAAGTTAACAAGAAAAGCAGGTATTATGGATGATTTTCAAAATGGAAGCGTTCTACACCAATGAAATAGAAAATTTTTTGATACGGTACAAAGGAATGGCTTAAGGATTCTATGAAGCATGAAAAATTCTACACCAAAAACGCAGTCTAAAACTTTCCCACTCAATAATTTGGGTATAAGATTACGTGACTGAAAAAAATGGGTTGATTTTCTAAAAATATTGTGCAGTGGTATTAAATGTAAAATTTATTGGCGGAAAATAACTTAATTTTTGACATAGGTGGGCAAATTACTTCACTAAAATTTGTTTCATTGGCCTTTTGAATCAAGTTTTGCCGACATATGAGTTGTCAGCAAAACACATTGCCGACACATTTGAACATAAGACTCAATTCTCTCTACTTTATCTGGCAATGAATGACCATGAAGGAGGAGATGGCATAAGCTCATGGCAAGCATTAATGAGTTTTGGAGTTGTATTGAGATTGAAGACAGGATTTCACAACTAGGCTCTGTAGCACAATTGGTAGCGTGTTAGGTTCGGTTAACCTATGACGTGGGATCATATCCCACTATAGGCGCTATTTTTCTTTGATAATCCTTATCTCAATCTCAAAGTGGAGAGTCACTCCTACCACAGAATGATGTTGTTTACTAATTTGCAAATAATCATTGCAAACAATTATCAATTTCAAGGTAGTTTATTCTTCGTCGGAGGAGCACAATTATAAAATCATCCTAAAAACCAAAACTCGAGTGTAACAAATGTGTCATTTTATAAATTAAATTTTACTGTGGAGTTTGACCCACTATAGCTCCCAAAGTAACGAAAATTTGTTATTAATTGGTATAAAATGAAGCTGTCATTGTATTAGACATGGTCTACTTGCAAAGTTAATAACCTACGTACTAACTGACTAATTGGTCAAAAGCCCAACATTCGTCATATACTAATATAATATTATTTTCAAAATGTACACCACTGGAAATAGAATTAGAACCGTTCGCTCAATAAAACTAGATGATACGATCATTTGCAGATGGTTGGTAGCGACGAGCTGATGACAGTGAGTTGAGTGATGTAACCTCATATAAAACGACTAAAATTATGAAATTAATCAATTATATATCAAGTTACATTTTTTTTTGTCTGTTGACATACGGTAGTGATTGATGGGTTATTTTATATCATTTTTGATGTGAATGAACTGTATAGTTTCAATTTAAGATTTCTAGCAAATGCAATTGTTTTTCAAACATAGCAGTAAAAATTTAAAAAACAAATTTAGTATATTCAAAGAAAATCATGTTTTAGATTGTTATGCGGTACAGTTGATTCTGACTTTAGGGATTTTCATAATTTTGTATAAATACATAATATTAAAATAATAATAATAGATTTTACAATAATTTATCAAAAATTTGAAATTTTTGATAAATTTTTTATAGAAAAGAAAAAAAAAATTTTTTTTTTGATATTACTTGAGTCAAGGAATAATTTAATGTTTCTTAGATTTAACGTTTATTAATATAATTTTTAGGTTTGTTTTACGTTTCGGTTGTGTGAAGTCTCATTTTAGGTTGCAATATCTTAATTTGTCAAATTTTTCTTATACTTTTAGTAGAACCAGANTGATATTACTTGAGTCAAGGAATAATTTAATGTTTCTTAGATTTAACGTTTATTAATATAATTTTTAGGTTTATTTTACGTTTTGGTTGTGTGAAGTCTCATTTTAGGTTGCAATATCTTAATTTGTCAAATTTTTCTTATACTTTTAGTAGAACCAGNGGTTGTGTGAAGTCTCATTTTAGGTTGCAATATCTTAATTTGTCAAATTTTTCTTATACTTTTAGTAGAACCAGAAAAGTTACTTTGGAGTTTTTGTTTCATTTTCAAATAAACCGGAAATTAAGCCCATCACGAGAACTCGTGCATATTAACCCCTGCCAATCCAACTAAAATAATTCCACCTATTTTTTTCTACCTTTTATCAGAAGATTATAAATTTAGTTAGGTTGAGTTTGGTTCAAAAAGTTAGAAAAAATTTGGTGAAATGATAACCTTTTTAATAATGTCTCCAGTTCCCACTGAGGCCAGATTGACTAAAACTATCAGTAGTTATATTCAGTGGACTTTTAAGTTTAAATTTAAAATTTATAAATTCTTTTATGTAATTTTTCGAAACTTTTCATATTTATCTTACATAACTCCTTATAGAAAATNTAAAATTTATAAATTCTTTTATGTAATTTTTCGAAACTTTTCATATTTATCTTACATAACTCCTTATAGAAAATCCCCTGTTATTATGGTCATCTATAAGTATAAACTTCTGAAAAATTAATTTCTGAACAAAACAACCCGTAGTACATGAACACTGTTTTTTTAAACTTTTTTTACATTCTCGTTTTCTAAATGCTTCCGTTTCAAAATGCTCCTATTAAATCAAGCTAACTTATACAATGAAATTACTGCACAATAGAAAATGGTTTATACAATAGAATTTTAATAACACAGAATTTGATTAGTGGTCTAAAAGAAATTGAAATTTCATTNGATTAGTGGTCTAAAAGAAATTGAAATTTCATTTCAGTTTAAACCGAGTAAGAAATAATTGACAAAAATATTCCTCAGTTCTCAGAGTGTTAAGCTTTCTTTTGAATAAAATGGAAATGCGGCGTATCATGACAACTTCTTTGCGCAAAAGTCGCCCTCTTACAAATCAATCAAAAACTACTCAAATCTAATTNCGGCGTATCATGACAACTTCTTTGCGCAAAAGTCGCCCTCTTACAAATCAATCAAAAACTACTCAAATCTAATTTTTTCAAACTTTTACTTGATTATTAATAATGAGTAATGACTACTTGACTAAAGTTAAAAAATTCATAAAATTAGATAACCTGAGGTTTATTGCCTCAAGTTGTGTAAGAACCGAGATTGACTCCAGCTCAAACTAGTCATAGTCCGTGAATATATTTTTCAATAAAATTTTTAAATTTATGAGATTCTATGTGTAACTAGTTTCTAGAACTTTTCATATTTATCTTACATAACCTTGTCCAATCATAGGCTTTCTTAGTACTTCCAATGAGTTAGGATCAAGAGAATGTGTCTAAGAATTTCATTTCTAAAAAATAAAAATCCCCCAGAATCATTTTGTACTGAAACGTGAAAAAATTCACAATTCAAAATGAACCATTATAGTTTATTTTCATATAAACAAAACACACATATAAGCCCAGTTATGTGAAGAAAAGTGAGAAAAACTGTATATGACATGACTTTACATAATATGGAATTGTAATGCAGTCAAAGCTCGTTATACTAACACCAATGGAGTCGTATGATCTGGTTGTTCTAATGGCCTATTTTAGTATCGAATATAGCTAAATTATGTTGTTAAGAATTATTTTGAAAAAGTGTGTAAAATATATACAAAATTTTTAGTTTGTCTGACGTTGTTAGGTTCTTAGGTTGTTTTTTTTCATCAAAAATCTATACCTTAGATCATGATTTGCATGAAATATTGTTTAATGCAATGTTAGTTTTACTTTTCTACGAATTTCAAAGAAATCTTAGATGGAAAATCACAAACCAAGAAAGAAAAAGTGTCTTAAATGAATATATNTTCTACGAATTTCAAAGAAATCTTAGATGGAAAATCACAAACCAAGAAAGAAAAAGTGTCTTAAATGAATATATTTGTTACAGGGGTGACTCACCCACTTTGATATTGAGATAGGGATTGCCACAAAAATATGGTATCTGGTGAGGTATGATCCTACGCCATAGGTTCTCCAAACCTAATGCACTCCCAATTGTACTGCAGAATCTAATTGTGGAATTCTGTCTTCAATCTCAATACTACTCCAAAACTCACATGCCGTTTCTATTAGCACATGCCAACTCCTCCTTCCTGGTCATTCATTGTCAGGTAACTGTATCATTTATGAGTACAGTAGAGGGGATTGAGTCTTATACTCAAATTCCTACAAATTCTTCTGGATTGCTGTTATATAGGACCAGTGTTCGGAAATACCATTGGCAAAAAAAGTCGCGTGGCAAAATTGGCACAATTGGCAGTGGCAAAATTAGACTGGTCGCATTTTGTTTAAAAGACGTAATTCCTTAAAAATTTCAAAAGTTTTGTTTCATAGTTACTTTGCAAAGTTCGGACTAAAAGGTCTGTCTGATTTCTAAAAATTTCAATGGTGTTTCTATTTATTTTAGCAACAAGGATAGTTTATTACACTTACACCTATTAGACCCCAACCTTAAATTTTAATTTTGCTAACTTTGCCAATTTTATCCTATATTTTGTTAATTTTGCCAATTTTACCCAATATTTTTGCTAATTTTGCCAATTCACCCTCTGAAAACTGTATAGGACAGAAATTATAGAATTTTTTGGTAAAAATGACGTTGGTATATAAGAGCTTATGTTGTTAACCGACGAGTTTAAAGTTATAAGCTCAAAAAGAGGAAACAAGAGACAATTTTTGTGTTGTTGCTATATACTAGTGTTTTTATAACAAACTTTTACTGTATTTTGAAAATCAAAGGTTTTGTGGTAACAAGACGAAAGAGTATATGCTGCAATGATGGTGTTTTGTGACATCAGAAAAGCATTTGTTACATTGATATATGCGAATATATTATTTATTTAAAAAAGTTGGTTTGAAAAGTGAAAATTTTGGTATGATTTCTTCAACATTTCAGACAAAAGTCAACACCAGACGAAAAAAAGGGAAGAAATTACTAAAGAAAACAAGTATTTCCCATTTTATGAAATTGGATTCTATCTTTCTTATTTACAGAGTAGCTCTGAGCTCCAAAATGTTCAGAAGTAGAANTCAACACCAGACGAAAAAAAGGGAAGAAATTACTAAAGAAAACAAGTATTTCCCATTTTATGAAATTGGATTCTTTCTTTCTTATTTACAGAGTAGCTCTGAGCTCCAAAATGCTCAGAAGTAGAAAAAAAAACAAGAAAAAATGTCAACAAAAGTGAGAGAAAGTCACTAACTTTCTATTACCATCCGGTTCCTTTTTTTTTTTTGAAGTGTGGTTTCCGTCTATTTTGTTTGACGAAAAAAAAATTTTTTTTTGCAAGTTTTTCAACTAAGCGTTTTTTCGTTGAAAAAAACGGAAGTGAATTCCAACTCTTATGTTGCAGAATAATATAGCATTCAATTATTTAGAAAACGACACCAGGCCACTCAGCCTTAATTGGTTTACTCTAAGTGCAGTCAGAATAAGCGAGAAACCACAAGCTTACCTCTCCATTTTGAATGATGCTTACAAAAATCACTTATTGGAGAGCAATAAAACAAGAATGACAGCTCAATGCATGTAGCTACAATCTAGGTATTTCAATAAAACTCTCAGACGAAATTTTTTAATTTGTTTAGTAAAAGCAATATCAATTTAACTAAAGTGGAAGAAAATTGTGTAAATTTTTGTAAAAATAAAATTTTAATTTCACAACAAAATTAATTTATTGCTAGAAAATTTATTTATTAATGGTGAAAATCTCGCTAGACAAATTTTTTTTTGTAAATATTTATTTATTTATATATAAAAAAAAATTCTTTTTAACTTAAATTCAAAATAAACAGTAACAACGGCAAAGCACTCGTAAAATAAACGATAAAGTGAGCACATAGTGGAAAAATATATTCAACTCAAACCTGCGGTATAATACCTTTGTCTCATTATTAACCTGCGAGATTTTCAAATTAGTCTTAAAAAAAACAAATTTCACTTGCAGTTTTAATTTTAACGCTTTAAATTAAAGCAACATCTTGATTTCAAAATATTAATTTTCCGAGGTTTGACTTTTGGTTTCAGTGGNAACTCAAACCTGCGGTATAATACCTTTGTCTCATTATTAACCTGCGAGATTTTCAAATTAGTCTTAAAAAAAAACAAATTTCACTTGCAGTTTTAATTCTAACGCTTTAAATTAAAGCAACATCTTGATTTCAAAATATTAATTTTCCGAGGTTTGACTTTTGATTTCAGTGGAACTTTTGTTTGTCATAGAAACAAAAATCAACAAAATCCCACTTGCAGTTTTAAATCTAAATCCTTCAATTGAAAAGTAGGTTACAAAGTTAAACAAATCAAATCTCTACTATCAATTTATCAAAAGTTATTATGATTTTTTGAAATTTGAAATTTTTGTCTATTTTTTTGAAACGCCCATCTCTTTTACATCGTCTCAAAATAATATCCAAAAATTTCAATTTTCAAAAAATCAAAAAATTTTTTATCTAGTAATCGTATAGTCTTGATATTTTTACTATGTGCCACTACTTTTGAATAGTCTTTCTAAAACTACTACTACTTTCCCCAAAAAAAATTCAAGTCAAAATCTTGGTTGACCATCAATTCCAAAGGCATTGGTTTCCTCAGCAAAAAAAAAACAACAAAGACCAAAAGTCTCTTCTCAAAAACCTTGTTATTTGTGGTTGTACTGTAGATAAGTACATGTAGACTGTACCAATGTACATCAATAGTAATAATAAGATACACCATTTACCTAGTATAAATACAACCTAACTAAAAATTTTTTGACAACCTACAGACAGACAGACATACATCATGATTACAATACCCTTCTACAACTAACATAGTCTTTGAATAAAAAATCATAAAAAATTAAAGTAAAAGCACAGAGATGTATTTTGATAAGTTGTTACTACCTATATTCTCTACAATGAGCTGACCTTTTAAAAAAATTTCTTCAAAACTCACCATAAAGGAACACGTTTTATGGCCCTAGGGAGTCATATGTCAAAGGAAGAAGAAAATGTCACTCATTCTGACTCAAACGAAATTACCATGTCAAAAGGTGAAAGGTTAGAATTATTATACAATTTTCATCTCTATATAGTTACTTGTTCCGTTGTTCAAAATTCTATTGGTTGATATGCCCTAGAGGTTCAAAATGGATTTCATTTTTCAATTTTTCAATATGAAACCTTTGAGTCTGTGTAGTTTAGTAACTTACTAAATATTTCTCTGATGTAGCAGCGCGGTTATTGAAAAACCCAAAGGTGCACTTTCTTTCTTTTCACTTTCTTCACAATAACGTACTTTTCTGTAACCACATGTTACAGAAATAGTGATAATGTGGTGTAGTCGTGGTGGTGGTGGTGGTGGGGATGAGGGGGGTTATTTCTGATACGGATTTTCAATTTTTACATTTTTTTTGTCTCATTTTCCAGAAAATTTGGTTCAATAATGGATACCATTTTTCGTTAAATTTTGAAGAGAAAACTCAAAGCAGTGTCAGCAGTTTCAACTTTTTTTATATGCATTTTTTTTTGCATTTGCAAGATGTTGGAAATGTCTTCTTTTTAACCGTTTTTCAGACAACTTTATCATCGGATCAGAGCTAAAGGTTAAAAGAAGCATTTGGTAAAAATTACTTCTCACTGTGCATTTTTTGACCAAATATTATAGTAAATCAAGTTATTAAATCAATAAAATTGAATATGAATACTAACCAGAATGAAATTGAACTTGAGCTTAAAACGATAAAAATTTAAGATCAGGAGTTTTATATTCACAAAAGTGAGTTGAGCAGAATGGGGGGCATCTATCATCGGGTTCACTTTTTCAGGTTACTAAAAATTTGTGAACTTTTTTTTGGGACAATAGTAAAAAAATTTTTTTAGTCACTAGTTATAAAATAGCGGTTAATTTTTGCAAGATTTGTATTCTGTAATATTTAAATTGAATTTTTCAATTATTGTTATTAGCATTAGAAAATGAAGAAATGAACACACGTGGAGAAAATGATTAAAGGTTGATAACCTAAAAAAAAAATTGGACCTAGTTGAGTTAAATTTTTATTGAATTGTCATATATTTGAATTTGAGTTGGGAATGGTGTCTGCGGCCTATCACATTCATCCAGAAGTGGTAACCTAACCACTTCTGGATTCCTATTGGTAGACATTTTAGGTTTCAACTTGTCAAAATCAGATCATGAGAAAATAAACGACAATAGAAACCCAAAGACTAGGTTTTTTTGAAAGACATTTATATTCTCAAGTTTAGGGACAAGTACATTTTTTTTCAAAAGACCCGGCACAAGTAGGGCAAGTATGTCTCTTCTCATCAATGGACGACCAAATGGAAATGTGAAAATATATGTCTCATGCCAATTGACCAAAAACGAAATTGGTTTTTTTTTTATAAGGTCACCAGTTCATTCTGTGCGTATTTAAGTTACTATGACTATATGTTTTGGTATTTTGAAAAATATACAGTATGATTCATAAATATTGAACCACTTCTTTTTCCACTTTCATCATAGCTCCTCCTATAGTATCTGTAGTATCTTATACATATAATTCTGAGTTAGATATTTTGTGTTAATATTAGAGGTGTTGAGGATATCCGGCAACCGGATATCCGGGTCTTAAAATTCTGCCGGATAGACTATCCGCCGGATACAGGATACTTATAGGTATCCGCGTGGATAATTTTCAAGACAATTTTTTTAGAAATTCTAAGAAATGAATCAATAATTTTATTAGATTTAATATATTAGAGTATATACTAAATGTATTNGTCTTAAAATTCTGCCGGATAGACTATCCGCCGGATACAGGATACTTATAGGTATCCGCGTGGATAATTTTCAAGACAATTTTTTTTAGAAATTCTAAGAAATGAATCAATAATTTTATTAGATTTAATATATTAGAGTATATACTAAATGTATTAGAGAGTTTAAAAATTGACCCCTGCATGTTCAAGTGAAATGAGTCAAAACGCATCTTGTTTTAATAAAAATTATGTGCAATACGAGCTTAATCTAGCAATCATGCCGGATATCCGATATCCGGCAAATTTGCCGGAAATGCTATCCGCAACATCCCTAGTTAAAATTGATAGTTTTAATTTTTAAAACCATTTGTGGGGATTTGAGCATAAGACTCAATTCCCAATACTGTACTCATAAATGTGACAGTAGACTCCTTACCTGGCAATGAATGACCAGGAAGTAGAGTTTCGGAGTTGTATTGAGTTTGAGAACAGGATTCTACAGATCGGCTCTGTAGCACAAATGGTTAGTGCGTTGGGTCAGGAATACCCAAGACGTGGGTTCATACCCCACCAAAGACCAAATTTTTGTGGCAATCCTTGTCTCAATCTCAAAGTGGCGGGTCAGCCCCGCCACACATGGCGACCATCCGCGACCCTCCCCTTATTAAGGGGCGGAGGGCCGGTAGTCTTCGGTTCCCGAAGGCCGAGGGGGCGCTCTTGGCGGCGGGAAATTGTGGGGATTTGAGCATAAGACTCAATCTCCACTACTGTACTCATAAATGAGACAGTAGACTTCTTACCTGGCAATGAATGACCAGGAAGGAGAGTTCGGAGTTGTATTGAGTTTGAGAACAGGATTGCCCAACTAGGCTCTGTAGCACAAATGGTTAGTGCGTTGGGTCCGGAATACCCAAGACGTGGGTTCATACCCCACCAAAGACCAAATTTTTGTGGCAATCCTTGTCTCAATCTCAAAGTGGCGGGTCAGCCCCGCCACACATGGCGACCATCCGCGACCCTCCCCTTATTAAGGGGCGGAGGGCCGGTAGTCTTCGGTTCCCGAAGGCCGAGGGGGCGCTCTTGGCGGCGGGAATGTGTGGGGATTTGAGCATAAGACTCAATCCCCAATATTGTACTCATAAATGAGACAGTAGACTCCTTACCTGGCAATGAATGACCAGGAAGGAGAGTTTTGGAGTTGTATTGAGTTTGAGAACAGAATTCCACAGATCGGCTTTGTAGCACAAATGGTTAGTGCGTTGGGTCAGGAATACCCAAGACGTGGGATCATACCCCACCAGAGACCAAATTTTTGTGGCAATCCCTGTATCAAACTCAAAGTGGCGGGTCAGCCCCGCCACACATGGCGACCATCCGCGACCTTCCCCTTATTAAGGGGCGGAGGGCCGGTAGTCTTCGGTTCCCGAAGGCCGAGGGGGCGCTCTTGGCGGCGGGAAAGTGTGGGGATTTGAGCATAAGACTCAATCCCCACTACTGTACTCATAAATGAGACAGTAGACTCCTTACCTGGCAATGAATGACCAGGAAGGAGAGTTTTGGAGTTGTATTGAGTTTGAGAACAGAATTCCACAGATCGGCTTTGTAGCACAAATGGTTAGTGCGTTGGGTCAGGAATACCCAAGACGTGGGATCATACCCCACCAGAGACCAAATTTTTGTGGCAATCCCTGTCTCAAACTCAAAGTGGCGGGTCAGCCCCGCCACACATTGACTCTCTATTCTCACACTGAGTCATACCTATTGAGTCAATTGACATTGATTTGAGCAAATATAATCACATGGAAAGAGTCATTGAGTCATGGCTGAGTCAGAAAATGGTAAGCCTGACTCAGCTCAGAAAAATATAAACGCTAGTCTAGCCTAATAAAGTCAAAAATTTACATATGGTTGTACGATTTTACAGCTTTTCATAAAATTAACATAAAAAAGGTGTGACAAAAAGACATACATAGGGATACAGATGTTAACTATATACTGTAGGATATAACAAATCAAAACACTGATTATTAATTANAAGACATACATAGGGATACAGATGTTAACTATATACTGTAGGATATAACAAATCAAAACACTGATTATTAATTAGATTAAAATCACCATATATATTAGAAATTGGCCTTAAGCTAAAAGCCAGACATAATAATTCTTGTTCAAAATGAATAAGTCATACTAATCCGTGTTAATAGTGTTGTTAAGCTTTATTTTCTATAATAATTACTTAAGAAAAGCTTATAATCTTCTTTATTTGTCTCTCTCAACATGCTATTATAACTCAACAGGTATAAAAGTTGAAAACAAAAGAGTTCAAAACTTTTTTTATGCATAAAAAATTATCATATTTTGATTAACCCTCTGCCATTTACCAATGTAATTTTGATAGTAGTATACATTTATAATTTTGAAATTTATAAAAGTCATCGGTTGAGTTTGTAAGTGGGAAATTTGAATTTACTGTCTAAAATTTTATGCTCATTGGAGTCGTATCTTTTGTTTAATTACATGATTTAGTCACTTCGTCATTAAATTCATAATATTTCCACTAAAATTCACACGTGTGAAAATATGACTCAATTTTCTAACTAGTAACTCTATATAGCGGTAGTTCTAAGAGAATAAATAAAATTGATGAAGTGGAGACTCTTTGGAGGAGAATAATCTCATCAGAGTCGTAGTTCATTAAATGGGATCCTTTGGCGGAATCATTTGAATTTTGAACAAGTAGAATAGAAAGTAAGCTAATATCATCTCCGTTTTCACCACTATGAGACTACGAAATGAGATATTACGCACACGTGCGTAGTTCAATGCGTAAAACAAAAAGTCATCTCACGATTGACCTATTTGTGAAACTATCGAACCAAAACCAATTTCATTATAACTAACTTTTGTGGTTAGACTACTAATTGTTAATAATTTTTTTGGAAATATAAAATTTTGATATGAAAAAAAAATTTTTTTATAAAAGAACTATAAGCAGTAGAGTGATGAGTGTTAATGATTTTATTGAATCACGTAGGTAAAATTTAAAAAAAAAAAGAAAAGTTAAACAAAAAAAAATTTTTTTTTGGAAAAAGAGTGAATTTAAAAGGTTTGAACAGACTGTATTTTTTTTGTTTCGCTCTCTGTTTCCATTTAAGTTGATTTTTTTTTAGAGAAAAAAAATGTAAATTGTTTCTCAGTAGAACCTATATGAATGGGAATGAATCCATTTTATTTTAGATAGAATTGAGCAGCGGGAGATTTGAAATAATGCCTCTGGATTTACAGAATGATATGTCATTGAACTACTTTTTGAAAATGGATTTTATGCGTAGTTTGCTATTGCTTTTTGTGTTTTTTTTTTAAGAAATGAGAAACTAAATTGTTATTTGGGCAATCTGTCACTTCCGGTTGTTTGAGATAAAGAGTTTTCTATATAGATAATCAAGAAAATGTGGGATGAGTCTCAATTATTTGTAATCTTTGATCAAGACGTATATAGGCTAGTGGAAATACCTTGTAGACTTAATGTTAGAATTTTTTTATTTTTTGGTTTATCAAAGCAACTTCAGGAGCAGAATGAGACTTTTGGCGGGTTAAGATAAAAGGAAAAGTTTGAAACTTTCATTTTCTCTTTTAGCACTTTTTCTCTTGTTTTTAAACTAGTTATGTTTGAATTTTTCAGGTTGAACAAGATTTAAAAAAAAAATTATTTTTTTTTGGTTTAATATACAGTCTGTCTCATATTTTTCAATACTTGTAATTATTTTTGAGACATATTTTGTACCACTGCATTATTACCAAATATTTAGTACCACTGCNTTTTTTTATAAAAGAACTATAAGCAGTAGAGTGATGAGTGTTAATGATTTTATTGAATCACGTAGGTAAAATTAAAAAAAAAAAAAAAAAAGTTAAACAAAAAAAAATTTTTTTTGGAAAAAGAGTGGATTTAAAAGGTTTGAACAGACTGTATTTTTTTTGTTTCGCTCTCTGTTTCCATTTAAGTTGATTTTTTTTTAGAGAAAAAAAATGTAAATTGTTTCTCAGTAGAACCTATATGAATGGGAATGAATCCATTTTATTTNTTTTTTTTAGAGAAAAAAAATGTAAATTGTTTCTCAGTAGAACCTATATGAATGGGAATGAATCCATTTTATTTTAGATAGAATTGAGCAGCGGGAGATTTGAAATAATGCCTCTGGATTTACAGAATGATATGTCATTGAACTACTTTTTGAAAATGGATTTTATGCGTAGTTTGCTATTGCTTTTTGTGTTTTTTTTTTAAGAAATGAGAAACTAAATTGTTATTTGGGCAATCTGTCACTTCCGGTTGTTTGAGATAAAGAGTTTTCTATATAGATAATCAAGAAAATGTGGGATGAGTCTCAATTATTTGTAATCTTTGATCAAGACGTATATAGGCTAGTGGAAATACCTTGTAGACTTAATGTTAGAATTTTTTTATTTTTTGGTTTATCAAAGTAACTTCAGGAGCAGAATGAGACTTTTGGCGGGTTAAGATAAAAGGAAAAGTTTGAAACTTTCATTTTCTCTTTTAGCACTTTTTCTCTTGTTTTTAAACTAGTTATGTTTGAATTTTTCAGGTTGAACAAGATTTTTAAAAAAAATTATTTTTTTTTTGGTTTAATATACAGTCTGTCTCATATTTTCAATACTTGTAATTATTTTTGAGACATATTTTGTACCACTGCATTATTACCAAATATTTAGTACCACTGCNTTTTCAATACTTGTAATTATTTTTGAGACATATTTTGTACCACTGCATTATTACCAAATATTTAGTACCACTGCATTATGCCTGAGCAAACTTTTTCCAGGAATTTAAATTTGATGCCTATTCAATAAATTCATAATTATAAAGTCGAACTTTGTCAACCCTAAAAATTAATGTCAGGTTGCCGAGTCGAACAAATTGAGAACCTTAAAAATACAAATTTTTAACTTTTCAGCAGAATTTCAAGAAACTTATCAAACCGAATTTCAGCAACCCTAAAATCGATATTGGAAATCGAGCAAACCCAGGCAAATCTGAAACTTAATTAACCGAGATCGAAATTTAGAGACATTAAAACCAATATTTTGATATGGAATCAAACTTTCAAAATTCTAGACTAAAACCAACTTTAGCCGAAAATTGGAAACCCTAAAATCTATTAAGTTATTTGAGAACCCTAAAACTTATCTTTAGATTATCCAGTCAAACTTCATTAATCCTAAACCTTACATATCGACCAGAGTTCCGTAAACTCGAAAAACACCTTTTTTACGTTATCGAGCCTAACTTCGGCTACCTAAACCCGATCTTTTACAACCGAGTCAAAATTCTATAATTCTAGATTTTACGTATGCGCTAGAGCTTTGATAACTCTAAAAACCTAACTTACATTATCAAGTCAAACTTCGGATACCTAAACCCGATGTTTCATAACCGACTCAAATTTTGCCAACCTTATAACCCAACCAGCAGTCAGCATTGAGTATGATTGATCTACAGTTATCATCCATCAAATATGGTTCGTTTATTTCATGAACTTGTTTGCCTTTGGACTTTTTCCAACTGCAACTTATAATTTTACCGCATTGTTGATTTGTTTCTTGACTTAATTGTCTATTTATTTTTTTGACATAAGATGAAAAAGATTTAAGAATATGAGTTCAATTTCTACAGATTTCTACAGAAAGAAGAAACGGAAACTAGACTCACTATCTTATTTCAAAATAAATGAATTCAAATGGAGATACTTTGGTTGTAATTATGCTGTCATTGTTGTATCTTTAAGAAAGACTCCTTCAGATGATGCAAAATAATGAAGTTACTAATGAACTTTGGAAGTACTCTTTCTACTTTTTGTTAACTATCCATTAATTTCAAGTAAAAGCATCAAATCTACTTCATCCCTATCTCAGACAATTGCACTAAGACGCCAAAAAACTACAAAACTAAGAAATCTCTTCTGCATTTGAATTATATTAAAGAAAGTGAAGCGTATAAAATAGGATCTTTGTTTTTGTTCACAAAGGACATTGACCTCGTGGCTCATCATCGTCAACCAATGACAATAGAGTTAGAATTGAAACAATAGAAAATTAAGAAGTTCTTAAGTCTAAATGATTCATGCCATTGTATTAATAGAGAATTCTTAGAGTCAAATTATCTTATCAAGATTTCTCACTTGAAGTAACTAATTTAGAGAAATTTTTTAAATGTACAGTATTAGTCAAATTTTTAGATTTCTGATTATGATGAGAAAAAAAGAGTAAATTTTTTCTACTAATTTAGAAATTTAGAATAGAAAAAAAGGTTTCAATGTTAATCTTGTTGTTCTTTGTTCGTAAAAACTTCAGACGGACAGACCGACAGNTATCAAGATTTCTCACTTGAAGTAACTAATTTAGAGAAATTTTTTAAATGTACAGTATTAGTCAAATTTTTAGACTTCTGATTATGATGAGAAAAAAAGAGTAAATTTTTTCTACTAATTTAGGAATTTAGAATAGAAAAAAAGGTTTCAATGTTAATCTTGTTGTTCTTTGTTCGTAAAAACTTCAGACGGACAGACCGACAGACAGACGGACAGACGAACAGACGAACAGACGAACAGACGAACAGACGGACAGACGGTCAGACGGTCAGACGGACAGACGGTCAGACGGACAGACGGACAGACGGACAGACGGACAGACGGACAGACGAACAGACGGACAAACGGACAGACGGACAGACAGACAGACGGACTGACATGAGAATTGTATAACCTCTCTCAGCTCTATGGTGTGCGATTAATAGAATTAAAAGGCTAACTGCTATGATAAATTAGAAATATTTATTTTGTAAATTTTTTTTGAAATACTTTCAAATTTGATGTGAAAGCTTCTTAAATGTTAGAAGCTTTGAAAAAAAAAAAAAAAAAAATTTTTTTTTCACCATTTTTTGGATAAAAGCTTCAGCTTTTGGAACTAGCTTTTGGAACTTTTATAAACTATATACAACTTTTTTTTTAACTTTTCTCAAAAGATTTTACTGTACTAAAGATTTTGAATTTCTTGAGAAATGTATGTTACATAGGTATATTTTTCACAACAATTAACTAGTTAAAAAAAAAACTTTGTGTCATTTGGGAAATTTTTAGAGACTTCTAATGACTTACTTTCTCATTAAAAAGAAAGTAAAAACAAAAGATGCTTTTACCTGTAATTGAATATGACTAAACCAAATTTAGCTTCTGTTATTGTATAAAAAAAAATGTAGGTTTTACTAACGAATTTAGAAACATGATGTTGTCAAAAAATCCAAATTGCATTAAATATATTAAAAAATGTATTACAGCGAGGCTTTTTGTGTGTCCCTACATTTTGTTGTTTTAGCATAAAAAATAAAAATCAAATCCTAAATTTTTAAATTTTCCACTTTGTTCAAACTTATCAAGTCAGACAACATTGTAGTTTTCTAGTGCTTAAAAAAATTTTTTTTCTTGTGAACAACAGCGGGTTAATTTAAATTAAATTTTACTAGACATACAACACAAAAAGAATTACATACAATGTTGGAAAAATTTTAGTAGTTTTTGTACCAAAAGTAACTTCTCATTTTATGTGTNCAACATTGTAGTTTTCTAGTGCTTAAAAAAATTTTTTTTCTTGTGAACAACAGCGGGTTAATTTAAATTAAATTTTACTAGACACAACACAAAGAGAATTACATACAATGTTGGAAAAATTTTAGTAGTTTTTGTACCAAAAGTAACTTCTCATTTTATGTGTTTGTGAACCAATTACCATGAAGTCAGTTTTGGTACAAGGGATACTATAATTTATGGTTAACCCTGTATATTTATCATTAATTATAGATAATTTTCAGTATTTGAATTCTAATGATTTGAATCGTGTTAGGCTTGATTTAGACTTAAATTATTTGAGTCACGTTATTGAAAATCTATTTAACGGTTTCAAAGAGAAAGGTACTTAAGTTTAAGTAAAAGGTAATGACACAAATTTCTAAATTTCTAATAGCATACCGTCTGATTTCAAATAGTACACAAAATATCTACGGCACTGAGTATACAAACAGTTCACTTAAGAAAACGTGCGTTGGTTTCCCAAATACAAGCATTTCCAAAAAAAAAATTTNTTTAACGGTTTCAAAGAGAAAGGTACTTAAGTTTAAGTAAAAGGTAATGACACAAATTTCTAAATTTCTAATAGTACACAAAATATCTACGGAACTGAGTATACAAACAGTTCACTTAAGAAAACGTGCGTTGGTTTCCCAAATACAAGCATTTCCAAAAAAAAAAAAAAATTTTTTTAGGGTTTCCAAAACCGGTAGAAAATTAAAAAAACATTTTTTATAAGTTGACGCGCAACAATAGTAATTACACCACCCCTTACATATAGCTAAGCCCTGTTTGTGGGTAAAAAAATTACATAAAAACAACATAAAAAGTTCATATGAAAACCGAAAAAATATATACCGTAAGGACTAAGAACAAATTATATTCATATGAATACATAATACAATTCGACATGCCAAACTCTATATTTTTGTACAATTTTATATTATATTTTTGCGGTGAATAATAATTTTACAATGTCATCTNATTACACCACCCCTTACATATAGCTAAGCCCTGTTTGTGGGTAAAAAAATTACATAAAAACAACATAAAAAGTTCATATGAAAACCGAAAAAATATATACCGTAAGGACTAAGAACAAATTTTCCATGTATTCATATATTCATATGAATACATAATACAATTCGACATGCCAAACTCTATATTTTTGTACAATTTTGTATTATATTTTTGCGGTGAATAATAATTTTACAATGTCATCTATACAAATGAAAAAGTAAAGTAAACCCGTATTGGCGTGGTTTTCCATACTATTTGATAATTTTGGTGTATATTCTATTTACAAAAAAAAATAGTTTCAAATTCGAACTTCCAAACTTTCTATCGATCTATTGTATATTTGAAATGTATAAAAATTGAAAGTTAATTTATTGTTATTTTTCATTTTTTTTTTCGTTCGCATTATATGGTCTTTGAATTTGGACCAGTATTGGAAACCCTAAACTTGAAACCATTGAGGCTTAAAGGCACATCAACAATTCCCGAACCACTTTTATGTTCTCCAATGGTAGAAGAATTACAATTTCAAAAAATCTATCTTGAGTACTCGAATTGTAAACTTGTAAATACTAATGGTATATAAAAAGAAACAAGTCATTACACACTGGAAATTCAAAGTTTGAAATATACCGCTTACTGAGCTAGGTTTCTCAAGGTTTCTAGCTAAGGATTCTCAAGGTTTACTAAAAGTTAATATTCGAACTTTGAGATGGGATAGTGTTAATTAAAAATGTCCTCTACCACTTAATACTTTTAATTATTTTATAATTATAAGTTGAAAAGATGAAAGATATAAATTCATGGAAATAGAAATGTAATTAATTTTAAAATAATTATAATTCTTCCTTCCAATACGAAACTCTTGTTCTATTTTAATGTGTAAATTTAGAACAAATTTTAACTCCATTGTAACAAATTTCATTTTAATCACCTAAAAACCTAACAACCGCGAACAGAGTAATTGAAGAGGTTTATATTGTATTCGATTATTTCCGATTATATTTCATATTTAATGTATATCGAATTAGGTATTGTTCATTTGAACAATGGTAATTGTTGCCTAATTTGTATAATTTTGTATTATCTAATTTGTTGCTACAATTCATCAGGTTTAGTCAATAAAAGAATTCTGAGCATTTTCAAACCAAATCCTCAGGAGGATTTGGTTTGATGTTTGGTTTGATGTTCAAAAGAGGTAAATACCAAAATTAGTATTATACCCAAACTCTCCATTTTCATATGATGAGGGGCCATTTGGTACACATTTATGCGTCTAAACGACCTCATTTACTCTACAGAACATGGCGGCAAAGTACAAAAACTATAAATCTCGACATGAAATATCTCTTTCTTCTTTGACTTTCTTGTGAATAATAAACTATAGGAACGGTAAAGTCACTTGTAGACTAAATACAGTTAACCTTGGATAAGCCGAAAACCGAGGTACCGGAATATTTGGTTCGTAGTAGCCGAAGCTCGGCTTAACGGAGATAAAACGCACATGAAATGTGTACCGTGACTGTAAAAAAAATTCGTTTTAAAGCCGAAATTCGGCTTGAAACCGAATTCGGCTAAGAATTCGGGGCCTGGTTCGAGGCAGCAGAAATACCGAAAAGCAAGTCTGCAGAATTTCCAGATAAAGTCCCTACCCTCTTGATTGGGCGAAAGCCAACAAGTCAAATAAACTTCCAAAAAAAAAATTATACCAATATATAATTTTATATCTACTAATATCAAGTACTTATGGCTCACCAGCTAAATATCCAGAAAGTTTCAACCGTTTATAATTACCTCACAGTAAACTGTTACTTACAAGCAAAGGATATCTAGAACAACATGAAATCAAGTCTTAGTTTATTTAATAGGTAATTTTTGTCACCAATACATAATATTTACAACCACCAACGCAAAGTTTGTATTATAAAACTCTGATTTACGGTCACAGAAACCATTTTGAAAGTACCGTAATCACTTGTTGAGTAATCATACCAATATCTTGGTGTACGTAACCATAGACTGTTGGATATAAAAAATATTAGTATAGCCCCGATTCGGCTAAAATCCAAAACGGCCTATGTGCCGATCCAGCTGACTACTGAATCGGCCTTAGGCCGATGCATCCTCTGATCAATCGGCCGAAGTTTTCTAGTCAAAAAAACTGTTTTTTAATTGAATTTGATGAATTTTAAGACAAATTTTAAACAAACTTGACAATAAATTAAATTTTCTTTTACTTGAATGGGTAACTGCAACGGCCAACATGCCGATTCATCTTTTATGACAATGCCGAAATACAACATGATTGTTAAATTTTTGCAATAAATGGTGCGATTTAAGTTGGCAAGAATAATTTTTTTTTTGCAAAAATTCAATAATCATACTGCATTTCATTCGAATGAAGGACGAATGACATGAAGCATAATACCGGCGTAAATGATCGAATTGGCAGTCGATTCATCATGACAAAACTAAAAATGACCGTATTTTGACAATACATGTTANTCTTTTATGACAATGCCGAAATACAACATGATTGTTAAATTTTTGCAATAAATGGTGCGATTTAAGTTGGCAAAAATAATTTTTTTTGCAAAAATTCAATAATCATACTGCATTTCATTCGAATGAAGGACGAATGACATGAAGCATAATACCAGNTACTGCATTTCATTCGAATGAAGGACGAATGACATGAAGCATAATACCAGCGTAAATGATCGAATTGGCAGTCGATTCATCATGACAAAACTAAAAATGACCGTATTTTGACAATACATGTTAAAATAAATACATGATTCCGACCGGACAGACAGACTGACACAGAATGATTACAATACCCCACTACTACTAAAGTAGTCTACGATAAATAAAGTCATTTTATTAGTTTAGTATGAGTCGCCGTTGGCTAAAGTTGAGTCTATTCTCTAAATCCATGTACAGGGTTATCCAAAGTTTTTTTTACCCACTTGTCGTAGCCGCACGATTTTCAAACACTAATTTTCAAAGTGTAAGATTTTCTAATTAAAAATATGCTATTTTTGAGTTAGCTCAAGTATGATGCTTAATTTTCCAAATTGAATCAATATTTTAAGCAATTTCTGAAACTGGCAAATCATCATATTAAAATCAGAAGGCTATGACGTGTAGTAAAAAACTTTGGATAACTCTGTATATTTTATGTAATTTTGTACCAAAATGTTTCAGATCTTCTTTTAGATTTAGAATATTTTGCTAATATCATTGCTGTCAAAGTTGAGTAAAATGTAAAAGACAAAATGATAAGTATGGAGCAAACATGAATTCTCAAATAGATGAAAAAATTCAAATAAGTGCTCAAATATGGCAATTTTTACAAAAAAAAAACTTTTCTTTATTAGAAACTATTCTCTTGTTTCTTTTAACGCTTCAGAAGAGAAAAAAAACCACAAAAGATTATTTTTCTTCAATTTGAAGCGTTCTCGAGAATACCGAAAAACTCTTTTTTTTTTGTTTTGATTAAGTGCTTTTTGAGTATTGATGTAATTTTGTACTTACAATTTTTTTCAAACGAAGAGTTACTAAATAACAGTCTCATCTGAACCTACCTGTCTAGAAAATGAGTTTTTTTCTAATTTACATTTACATTAGAACAACATCGGATAAGACATGACATAGAATTGTATCTTTTTTAAGGAAATCGATTTCAAACCTAATATACTATATAACTTAAACCGAATTTTTTCAACTGTAATCCAATCAGAAACCAAATACTTTGGATAGCTTAGAGTAATTTTTGTTCAATATGATGATGAAAAAATCATATGCCAATCCGAATTTGTTAAAAAAATTTTTTGATTTTTTTTTTGGAATAAGCTAGCAAATTTTGAAATGATTGTGTAACTTATTATGACCGATATAATTAAAACTCAANTAATATCATTGCTGTCAAAGTTGAGTAAAATGTAAAAGACAAAATGATAAGTATGGAGCAAACATGAATTCTCAAATAGATGAAAAAATTCAAATAAGTGCTCAAATATGGCAATTTTTACAAAAAAAAANAGCAAACATGAATTCTCAAATAGATGAAAAAATTCAAATAAGTGCTCAAATATGGCAATTTTTACAAAAAAAAACTTTTCTTTATTAGAAACTATTCTCTTGTTTCTTTTAAGGCTTCAGAAGAGAAAAAAACCACAAAAGATTATTTTTCTTCAATTTGAAGCGTTCTCGAGAATACCGAAAAACTCTTTTTTTTTTGTTTTGATTAAGTGCTTTTTGAGTATTGATGTAATTTTGTACTTACAATTTTTTTCAAACGAAGAGTTACTAAATAACAGTCTCATCTGAACCTACCTGTCTAGAAAATGAGTTTTTTTCTAATTTACATTTACATTAGAACAACATCGGATAAGACATGACATAGAATTGTATCTTTTTTAAGGAAATCGATTTCAAACCTAATATACTATATAACTTAAACCGAATTTTTTCAACTGTAATCCAATCAGAAACCAAATACTTTGGATAGCTTAGAGCTTGTTCAATATGATGATGAAAAAATCATATGCCAATCCGAATTTGTTAAAAAAATTTTTTGATTTTTTTTTGGAATAAGCTAGCAAATTTTGAAATGATTGTGTAACTTATTATGACCGATATAATTAAAACTCAANTTTTTTTTTGGAATAAGCTAGCAAATTTTGAAATGATTGTGTAACTTATTATGACCGATATAATTAAAACTCAAAGTTCAAGGACTCAGCCGTAGCATCCCCAAAAAATGCCAACAGTAAAACTGGCCACGGGAAAAGTACCTGTAAAAAAAATGCTCTCAGGCAAAAATTTTTACAACCTAAAATGGCAAAAATTCGACAATCTTATCGACTCAGTTAAAATATAATTCAAGCTGTAGCCATTTCAAACTTTTGGTTTTTTTTTTGCGTTTGGCCATTTTGACCTGTGGCCCTTTTGCATGTGGCCATTTCTTCATATGGCCGTCTTTGCGTGTTGAAATTTTTTAATTTGTTTGCATTTAACCATTTTTGCTTGTGGCCATTTTTGTTTGTGGCCATTTTTGCNGTGTTGAAATTTTTTAATTTGTTTGCATTTAACCATTTTTGCTTGTGGCCATTTTTGTTTGTGGCCATTTTTGCTTGTGGCCATTTTTGCATTGTGGCCATTTTTGCTTGTGGCCATTTTTGCATTGTGGCCATTTTTGCTTGTGGCCATTTTTGTTTGTGGCCATTTTTGTTTGTGGCCATTTTTGCTTGTAGCCATTTTTGCTTGTGCCCATTTTTGTGTGGCTTTTGTGGCCTATGGCAATTTTTTTTCGCATCAGCTCATTATGATCATTTTTACATGAGGCTATTCTTACAAGTGGATATTTTTGCCTACAAACTTTTCCTATATGTTGCTGTTGTTACATGTTGCCATTTTTCTGTAGCCATTTTCATGTTAAATGACTCAAGCAAATATATTTAAAAACTACAAAAAAAGTGAAAGGGTGTAACATTAATTTTTGGATAACTTACGTCGTAGTCCCAATAATTTTTCACAGTTCTTTAAATTTATTTGTAAAATTTTTCAATAATCTAATTTCTGAGATCCAATTACACATATCAAATATTTTTGTTTGCAAATTTTAGATGACAATCTTTTTTTTAATACAAAAAAACTATATCCTTTGTTATAAAAACTTTGTCCTTAATTTAATTTTTTTCGTAATATTCTAAATGTGATAGAAATTCAATACTACCGAAACTAAACTTGGAGTACCTTATTATTATTATAAGAAAAATATTTAATTATATGAAAAAAAAAGTGAAGAAAGCTTTTAAGAGATTTGCATGAATTGGCCTTATTGTGGTGACATCTTTTACTTTAGCTTTTTGACATGGTGACAAGAGTTGATGGGAATGGGACCAGTGAGACAATTACATTTTCTTTTGACAATTTTCCAAAATTTTACAAAAGAGAAAGCCAAGAAGTCTTTTTTGTCCTTTAAACTATCATTCTTGTATCAGAAGTGTCCAGCCCAAGTGGATTTCTTTATATTTTTATAAAAAAAAGACCTAATACTACTTGATATCTTCTCATTTTGGGATATAGACAAGCAATAGATGATCTCTTATATCCTAAGAAAACAATCTTTGTCTTCACTGACACAAGGACTTTGTAACAATAGTATCCCATCACCTTGGGTACTCCATGTTTTTTTACATTTTCTTTCTCTACTTTATATCTACAATAACGGATTCTGTTTTTCTGGGGATGGGGAAGAAGAAATAGGGTTGGCTATTGGCGACAAATTTAAAAAAATTTTAAATAATATCATGTAAAAACTATTGAAAACATAATTTAAATATCAAACCAAAGTAACAGTGTGTCTNTCTTATATCCTAAGAAAACAATCTTTGTCTTCACTGACACAAGGACTTTGTAACAATAGTATCCCATCACCTTGAGTACTCCATGTTTTTTTACATTTTCTTTCTCTACTTTATATCTACAATAACGGATTCTGTTTTTCTGGGGATGGGGATGGGGAAGAAGAAATAGGGTTGGCTATTGGCGACAAATTTAAAAAATTTTTAAATAATATCATGTAAAAACTATTGAAAACATAAATTTAAATATCAAACCAAAGTACAGTGTGTGTAGTAATTTAAAGGCATAAGAGAAGGGACTTTTGATCCATGCTCTTTACTGGAAAAAAACTGCCTTAAAATTAATAGAAAAATTACATCGCAGGGAAAAAATTTTTTTGGAGAAATTTTTTAACAATTTTGGAAAGACAATCAAAAAATAGTGTAATAAAGTAAAAAATTTAAGATTCTACGATTAATAGAAAAAAAGTTATGATTTTTTGAAAAGTAAAATTCTTGGATGTTCTTTTGAAACACCCATCTCTTTTGTACATCGCACTACATTTTGTACATTGGTGGCTTCATTGAAACATTTGGCCAAAAATATCAAACAAAATATTTAAACTTACTTCAGCATAATCATACTAAATTAGGTACGNAAAAGTTATGATTTTTTGAAAAGTAAAATTCTTGGATGTTCTTTTGAAACACCCATCTCTTTTGTACATCGCACAGTTGGTGGCTTCATTGAAACATTTGGCCAAAAATATCAAACAAAATATTTAACTTACTTCAGCATAATCATACTAAATTAGGTAAGATTGAGCGTATTTTCTACTGCAACGCTGATTTGAATCGTTTTTGGCCACGGACAGTGTGTTCGTGGCCAAAATTCGTGGGTTATGAAATTTACGGTGCCGTCTGCCTGTTACACGTTCTAAGAAATAGAATGTTGTCAGCCCGATTTTAATTATACAAATGTCTCTCCAATATTAGTTAACTTCTGGGTACGAGCCTTTTATCCTTACAAATTTTGCTAAGGTTGGGTCTCTTTGCATCATAAGTCATTGCGCTTGAACCAATCAATCTGACAAATGGGCACAAATTGTAATTATTCTATGAAATACTAAGAGTAATAGTCTGTTTCGCACAAATTCAGAATCGAAAAAGCAATAATAATTGAAACTATATATGTGTACGAATAGTAAGAAATATAACAGATTTATACAATAAGAAAATACAACAAGAAAACGCAGAATTTTTAGGTGAAAATAGAATTTTTGATTAAAGTAGAATATGGTGTAAAAACAATTTTGCTTAAAAAAATTTTTTTTTTCTAAGAATTTATTAAGACAGCAAATTATGAGACAAAGATCGCTAGTGCAAGGTAGTAGTAGCTGCCGATGAAAATGAAACCATATGCCAAAAACAATTGGTATAACTTTTGTGTTCTTATGATTTTAAAATTTATGCGAAGCTGTTAGTTAGTAATGTCTTTTATAAAATAATCAGAATCAGTGACCACTGAGATTTTCACGGGCGATGACTTAGATCGCAAACGGACTCATACTTACCAAAAAATGAAAGAAGAGAAAGCTGACACCCAGTATTTGATTTACCAAGGGCAATCAGAATGCATTTGTAACTGTTATGGTCGGGCCTCTAATTTTGACTTAAAAATGAAAGCTAGGAATGGTGTGGAGTTCGACGGAAAGAATATTAGCGACCTGACTGTTGTGACTATAATTAGTAAATAAGCGAACTTGGGTTTCAATTCTTTNCCCAGTATTTGATTTACCAAGGGCAATCAGAATGCATTTGTAACTGTTATGGTCGGGCCTCTAATTTTGACTTTAAAATGAAAGCTAGGAATGGTGTGGAGTTTGACGGAAAGAATATTAGCGACCTGACTGTTGTGACTATAATTAGTAAATAAGCGAACTTGGGTTTCAATTCTTTGAGTTATCAAGTATTAATTTTTTCATCAACTATAAAAGGATTAGCAACNTGAGTTATCAAGTATTAATTTTTTCATCAACTATAAAAGGATTAGCAACTGTTTCGTAGGATGAGCGATTCTTTAGAATTAAAAATTCAAATTCATGTTTTTAAAACATCCAAGTCAATATTTTTCCGAGGTTTTCGTTAGGTTTCACAGTTTTCGACAAATTTGACTCTGTTTAGCTCAGCGATTAAGCGGAACGGACAGCCAATGGCAGCAGAATAGAATAAGCATATTATGGTGATACTCAATCAGTTTTTGTTTACTCAGAATTACGCGGATATTTGCGGATAATTTGAATGAAGTGTCACTGATAAGCATTATGTAGAAAATTTATATTTCGAATTTAAATTGTTCAGAAATTACTGAACCGATTCTGAAGAAAACTTGGGGAAAGGTGCTCTTCGGTCTATGTAACAAGTCTGGGTTCACAAAACGTAAACATTCCTGCTTTCAAAAATTAAAATTTTGGCCAAATATTTCAATGATTCCACCTACTGTGCATCGTCTCAAAATAAGATCCTAAATATAATCCAATTTTCAAAAAATCATAACTTGTTTTCTACTGATCGTAGAGCCTTTATTTTTTTATNGATCCTAAATATAATCCAATTTTCAAAAAATCATAACTTGTTTTCTACTGATCGTAGAGCCTTTATTTTTTTACTCTGTTACACTACATTTGGATGGTCTTTACGAAATTGTTAAAACTTTCTCCGAAAAAATTTTTCCCTACGATGTAATTTGACCATTAATTTTAAGCCATCTGCTTCCTATAGCAAAAAAGAATGGGGCAAAANGATCCTAAATATAATCCAATTTTCAAAAAATCATAACTTGTTTTCTACTGATCGTAGAGCCTTTATTTTTTTATTCTGTTACACTACATTTGGATGGTCTTTACGAAACTGTTAAAACTTTCTCCGAAAAATTTTTTCCCTACGATGTAATTTGACCATTAATTTTAAGCCATCTGCTTCCTATAGCAAAAAAGAATGGGGCAAAAATGACTTTTAATTATTAGACACACTGTACGTATAGATTTTGCTTTTACCATACAAAATTTCTCGGATACTTACTCGNAATGACTTTTAATTATTAGACACACTGTACGTATAGATTTTGCTTTTACCATACAAAATTTCTCGGATACTTACTCGGATATTTTAGTTAAATTTGAATTTATAAGTAAAAACGTAAGAGAAAAGATAATTTTGGGAAATTGAAACCATCTACTTCTGCGCATGTTTTTGTATCATATAGAGGAGGGGGGGGGGGGGAATTATCCAGACCGGTCAGCAGCCAGACGGCTGTTTATCGTCCGGCTAAAAGGTAAACCTTAATCTTCATTAGGTTGAGCTGCAAGCCTGAAGAAAACTCTACGATGTGTCTCTTTGCATGTTATTTAATGATAAAACAGATAATTAAAATGATATGACAGTACGGATAATGTGTCAACACAGTGAGAAGTTACTTTTGGACCATAATGTTTAGTTCCTAATGAAGTGGCCGAAAATTAATTAACTTAAAAACTTAAAACCTAAGTACAAAGAGAAGGATTTCGGCCACTTTAATGGACACATTCTCTTTGTTAAAAGAAGTCTTGTTCTATTAATAATGTCGAACCAAATAGCCGAGAGCCGGATAGCTCTAATCCTTGAATTTTTAATTTATTTCAACTCATTCTGCTGACCCCATTTTCCTTCAAGATAATTTCCTTAAGGCATAGTTGTGCTGAAATAAGTCAGGAAAAAATAATTCATAAACATCACACAAAAAAATAGGAGTGAGTGTGAAGATGTGTCCGCCCCTCTTGCCTAAAGGCTTGACAGTATGTACAACTTGTTTTACAGTTTTATGTAATTTTTTTACGCTCTAATAATGTATTTTCTTTTATAAAAGAATATTGAAATTCTAAACTATATTTTTAAAATCAGATCACAAGGATCAAACAGCTGAAAGTGAAGAGTAATTGAAAATCAAGTTTTTGGAATTTAATTATGACATGCTTAGTTTGCAGTGTCTCAGAATTAAGTTCAAAAAATTTTCAATAAATCGAAACTTAACCCTTTGATCTTGGTATTTATATATTATCAAAACAATCTCTGTATTCGGCACCATGCCAGCTGCACTTAAACGGGATTTAAACTCCAAAAAAAAACTATTAATTGATAGTGGTGAGTACTATGGTTAATAATCTATTGTAGCCGGTTAATAATACATGGTGGTGAGGTCATACCAGAGTTTTAAATCCTAAATTATATATTAAAATATATGGTATTTCTGTGAAATTGCGCTCGTGACCTGNAAACGGGATTTAAACTCCAAACAAAAACTATTAATTGATAGCGGTGCGTACTATGGTTAATAATCTATTGTAGCCGGTTAATAATACATGGTGGTGACGTCATACCAGAGTTTTAAATCCTAAATTATATATTAAAATATATGGTATTTCTGTGAAATTGCGCTCGTGACCTGGTCATCCTTGACCTCTGGGAAATGTTCCAAATGAAAATTTGAGCATTTATCTTCCACTTAAGTTGTTGCAAACTTTAAAAAACCTCTCTGTTCCAGAGATATTCGAGTTTAAAATAAATGTCCATTTTTTTTTTATAAAAGCAATATGAAAGTACATTATAATAACCGCGAACAAATTGTATGAGAAATTTTTTTTTTTTGAGTATTGAAGTAACCAGAATTCGTGTTAATTAGTTTGAAACATTTTTCTAAATGCGAAAAAAATTTGAATGTATACTTTGAAACAAACTCAAGTAATATTTAATCAACACAGATTTTCTTCACATACAGTTTGTTGCACAAAACAAATCGAACTCCATTTTTTGGATGATTTCACCCAAGTTTGATGTTTAAAATTACAAATTTTTTACAAGAAGTGGCAATTCCAATTAGAAATACAGTGCAAAAAAGATATAAAAAATTTTAGAAGATGTCCAAGGAATTGAATGAAATGTTAAAAGAAAGGGGGAGAAAGTTGTTGCAAAATTAAAACGAACTTCACGTTTTCGCAAGTTTTTGCAACAAGTTTAACGAAATTTTTCTGAATATCACTCTATTTGAATTTTTCAGATATTCTAATCAAATTTTGTATAAAAAAAAATCACAAGAAAATACTCAATTTCATATTTAGGACATGAAACGTCAAACGAAAGCATTGACCAATTGCGATAATGAAAGAATCATAATTTTGTTGAATTAGAATCGCCGATTTTACTACGACGACGCAAAGGTAATTGGTGGCTCTGAGTTTTGCAATAGATATTTAGTATAGAAATTGCCAAATGTTCAAAAATATGAAAGGAAAGGGGAAACTGGAGCTTTCTCCACGAGTGAAAATGGCAATTCTTCGAAATTAGAGCACTTTTTGGTCCAATTTGTAACAAATTGATATCTGATTATCATCTTCTACTTTTTTGAAAGCAGAATACCGTTTGTTGAAATTAGAGCATGTAATTAGATGTTAGAGCAGGAGAAAGCAATCACAGTTTGGAGCTCTGAATGCATGACAGTGCTCTCCACTTACTACAAAAAACTGAATTCTAATCACCCTGATGGTTTCCTGTATTCATTAGGATGATCTTGAAAAATTAGAGCTCAAGTTACCCCAACTGCATATGAGAAGAGAAAGTGATCACATAATGCTCAATATCAATGGTAATATTTTGATCAGTGTTTCGATACAGAATTTTGAAAATCACTTTAACACATTTCCAAACAATGATACTCAGATGTCAATTTGTAACAAATTGGACCAATAGACAAGGTTATAGCGCTCTAATCTCGAAGAATTGTCATTTTCACTCGTGGAGAAAGTTTCAGTTTCCTTTTTCTTGTCATATTTTTGAACATATTTGGTAATTTCTTAATAAATATCTAACGCAAACTTCAGAACCCCCGATTCTAATTCAACAAAATGTTGATTTTTTGCTTATCGCAATTGGTCAATGCTTTCATTTGACGTTTCATGTCTTAAATATAAAATTGAGTATTTTCTTGTGAATTTTTTTATACAAAATTTGATTAGAATATCTGAAAAAGTCAAAAAGATTGATATTCAGGAAAAGTTTCGTTAATTTTGTTACAAAAACTCGCGAAGCTTGTGAAATTCGTTTTAATTTTGCAACAACTTTCTCCCCTTTCTTTTAACATTTCATTCAATTTCTTGGGCATCTTCTGGAATTTTTTAATTATCTTTTTTGCGCTGTATTTTTAATTGGAATTGCCACTGCTTGTAAAAAACTTATAATTTTAAACATCAAACTTGAGTGAAATCATCCAAAAAATGGAGTTCGATATATTTTGTGCAACAAACTGTATTGAATAACATAACCTCAGCGAAGTTAATTACTACCCCATATCTTGTGGCTAAACTTTGAAACTTAAAGTTTAAAGTTTAAATTTTAAGCGTATCCATTTGATAAATGGAACAACATAATTTTCCATACGTTTATTATTGTAACAATGATGATATACTTAATTTTTAAAGTTCTTGCATAAATACTTTTGGATAGGTAGTTTTAATAACCAAAAACAGGCGGGCAGACGCACCTTATGAAAATATAACCTTTCATGGTATATTTTTTAAACTAGAATATCTCTAGAACGCAGAGGTTTTTTTAAATTCTGCAACAACTAAGTTGAAGATAAACGCTCAAATTTTCGTTTGGAACATTCCCCAGAGGTTAAGGGTGACCAGGTCACGAGCGCAATTACACTGAAATACCATATGTTTTAATAAATGGTTTAGGATTTAAAACTCTGGTATGACGTCACCACCATGTATTATTAATCGGCTACAATTGATTTTTATCTATAGTACGTACCACTATTAATTAATAATTTTATGGGGTTTAAATCCCGTTTAAGTACAGCTGCATGTGAGAGAGTAAATTGGTTTACACTTTTACTCTGCAAAAAAAAAAATTTATTTCTGAAATTGAAAAAAAAAATTTTCTGAAATTGAAAAAAAAATTTCTGAAATTGAAAAAAAAAATTTTTTCTGAAAAAAAAAATTTTTTTTTCTGAAATTGAAAAAAAAAATTTTTTCTGAAATTGAAAAAAATTTTTTTTTCTGAAATTGAAAAAAAAAATTTTTTGAAATTGAAAAAAAAATTTTTTTTTCTGAAATTGAAAAAGAAAATTTTCTGAAATTGAAAAAAAAAATTTTTTTTCTGAAATTAAAAAAAAATTTCTTAAATTGAAAAAAAAAATTTTTTTTTTCTAAAAATTGAAAAAAAGAAAGAAAAAGTTGATTTAATCCATAATTGAATTTTTTGTAACCCTGGTGGTGACATGAAAGAGTATAGATCAGTTCCAAAATCCAATGAGGAATCCGAATGATTTCTAACAAAAAACCTATCAGTTTCTTCTTCTGAAGTGAAAGCACCATGTATTGAACTGATGATCTCGTTCGGAATAAATGACACTGGCATTTTTGGCAACGGAGAAAGTGAAACTCCCAAATGGGAATTCCATTACCACTGCCATTGTCTCTTTCTACATTGGCAAACAGTTCCTAAGGAACTAGAAAAAAGAAAGAGAATTGGTGAAGAGTAGAAGAAAGTGAGATCCTATTGGATACTCGTTAGCCAATCCCAGAACTGTCTGTCAATAATCCTTCTTCAGAAATATTATACTGACATTATGTACCTTGTGCTGAATTATACAATAGTTTTGATATTCTCAACATTTCTGACTTTTCGAATATGAATACTATGAATTTGGTAGATTGTGTTTCTCATGTCATCTAGATGACGTGGTATTCACAAATTTTTATTTTTTGATTCTCAAGAGATGATCCTCTTCTTTTTAGCAGAAAGAATTAAAAATAGAAAATAACTTGCGTTTTGATNAGCAGAAACAATTAAAAATAGAAAATAACTTGCGTTTTGATGTTATTTTTCTGATGACGCTGTTACCAATAGTTGGATTAGGTTTCAACAATAACTTACAATTCCAATGGGATATGNGGATACTCGTTAGCCAATCCCAGAACTGTCTGTCAATAATCCTTCTTCAGAAATATTATACTGACATTATGTAACATTGTGCTGAATTATACAATAGTTTTGATATTCTCAACATTTCTGACTTTTAGAATATGAATACTATGAATTTGGTAGATTGTGTTTCTCATGTCATCTAGATGACGTGGTATTCACAAATTTTTATTTTTTGATTCTCAAGAGATGATCCTCTTCTTTTTAGCAGAAAGAATTAAAAATAGAAAATAACTTGCGTTTTGATATTATTTTTCTGATGACGCTGTTACCAATAGTTGGATTAGGTTTCAACAATAACTTACAATTCCAATGGGATATGNTTATTTTTCTGATGACGCTGTTACCAATAGTTGGATTAGGTTTCAACAATAACTTACAATTCCAATGGGATATGATAAATCACAGTTTAATTAAGCTAGGTGGTAGACAAATGACTAACAAAATATCTATGCAAAAACCAAATTTTGATAGTTTAGTTCTCAAATAAATTTTATGGATGATGACATTTTGGTGAATATAAGTTAGAGAAGGCGTAGACGTACCGTACGCTTCAAAAATTTAGTGGGAGAAAAAGTGGTGTGAAAAAAATTCAGCGTGAAAGAATCCGGTATCGAAAAACCGGTTTTGACAAATCGGAATAAGAATTCCGGTACATGAAAATATCCGGTATAAAAGCCGATGCTGTAAAAAGCGTACCAAAATAACGGCACAAGATAATTCGCTGGTGCAAAAATTTAAAAAAAAAAACATCAAAATCAAAATTCGCGCAAAAAATTTTTGCGCCAAAAATCGGGTATCGGGACACAAATCGTGAAAATCCGATGTTAAAAATAAAGTAATATATATGTAATATCGACTAATATTACAACTTAACCAATCTCTTTTACTCATGTGAAACTCACTTTTTTCAAAACGAGCTTAGGAAAGTAAAAACTTAAGACTTGAGCGCGCGTAATTTGAAATTTAATTTAAATTGTGTAGTGTAAAGTTGGCTCACATAAAATATCTCACTCATTCTCAAATTTCAAATGAATATGCTGGCTAAATCTACACCTAATGTTTTCTTATTTCAACATTTGTACATTGGCTACCTTTTGATTATTTTGAAGAAAGTTAGTGAAAATAACGTAAAAGAATTTGGATAACACTGTAGATAAAAAGTTTTGTGTAAATATTATTTAAAAATAAAATTTATTTATTTATTTTAATGTCAGCTTTCAAAATGCCAAAAATCCAGTTCCGGATTTCCGATACCGGATTTCCGATACCGGATTTTCGATACCGGATTTTCGGTACCAACTTTTCGTATACTGAAATTTAAATTAATAAAATCAAAATATAAAATTTCAGTTGACTTTACAGAAACAGAAACAGAGAGAAAGGTATTCATTCACACACACCATTGACTTTTAAAATCAAACTAAAGTAGAAATGTACCACAGAAACAAACGAATTTCAAATTTCTGTCTCTCCATCCTAAATTTTGTCCTAAAGTAGAGAAAATCTTGGTACTTTCTCTTGTGGTTTGATTTTAATCAAAGCTTTCTCAACCACAGCTGCAACTACTACATAGTTCTTGGTACTAATCCCACTTTCTAAGATTTCCTATGATTATATCCCCAAGAAGTTCAAACTTAAATCCTCTCTCGTTGAGTACAAAAGTAAATCAGATTAGCTACAGGAAATCACTGAAAACATTTTCTAGAAAATCAGAAACATTTAAAGTGGTTTTTGCACTTTGGACACACTTTGCATTAGTACAAAGAAAGTGAAATGAAAGCAGGGCATGCAAAAAAGACATTTAATGCTTTCACTTTACAAGTTAATAAGGATTAACAAAAACAGAAAAAAAAAATTTTTTTTNCAAAAAAGACATTTAATGCTTTCACTTTACAAGTTAATAAGGATTAACAAAAACAGAAAAAAAAAATTTTTTTTTCTCTGATTGTTTATACAGGGTGTCCAGGTTTTATAGATCTGTATTTTCCCTTGTTTTCTCAAGTCACACTAAAAATTTTGTTATAGTAGTACATACGGAGCAAATCAAGTACCCGGGNAAAAAAGACATTTAATGCTTTCACTTTACAAGTTAATAAGGATTAACAAAAACAGAAAAAAAAAATTTTTTTTCTCTGATTGTTTATACAGGGTGTCCAGGTTTTATAGATCTGTTTTTTCCCTTGTTTTCTCAAGTCACACTAAAAATTTTGTTATAGTAGTACATACGGAGCAAATCAAGTACCCGGGATTCATAATTTATAATTTTTAACTATAATTTAGAAACAAATCTTTATTTATATTTGTTTCAAATCAAAAATATTGAAAGGCGGGAAAAAAAAATATTCAAAAATTTGAAATTTCCGTTTTTTTTTTTTGGGCTTATCCCAGAGGTACTTATTCAACTGCCCAACTTTGCAAATACAGTTGTATAGACTATAAATAATCTACGACAATTAAGAAGAATTATATCAAATGAAAACTAACTTTCGAACTTTAAAAAATAAACTTAAACACCCTGTATATTCCGGAAATTTTTTGGGGAAATTAAAAATAACGTCAAAATAATTGAAGTTGGTAGTGAGAAAAGTCTAATTTTCTCTTAGATTGTAAATCAAAAGTTTAAGAAATGTGTTTAATAATTTGAGTCTGGACTAAGTCTTAGTTTTGTGTAAATTAGTCTACTAATTTTCATTTCGGTTGCTTCCTGTCCTTGTCCTAATGGTTCCTTTTCCGTTCTTATGACTCCTTTGAGGTTAGTTCTTATATTATATTTTTTTTTGGCAGAATCTCACTGTCAAGTAATGTACTCCTAATTAGAATCTCAAAAGAACACTTAGAGAAACCAAGACAATTCAAAACCTACGCCAAAAATATTTATCNACTCCTAATTAGAATCTCAAAAGAACACTTAGAGAAACCAAGACAATTCAAAACCTACGCCAAAAATATTTATCATTAGATGAATACAAAAGAGAAAGCGGGGGCAAAGTTACAGAAATGAAAATTTTTATTATAATTTACGGTCTTTCTTAAAATTTCTATCCTAGCTTCAAAAAATACACTTAAAAACATTGAATGGATTAGAAAAATTTGGAAATGAGAATAAAAGTAACTTACATAAAATTCATTTTAATATTTTGATCAGTGATAGTATTTTACCGGACGGAATAGAATTTAGCCCCCAGCGCTCGGGTGAAATGGGCACAAAAGGGCATAATGGGAGGAATATTTTTTTACTCAAAATAGATGACATTATTTCAACGTATTTTACTTACTTTTTTTTTCATTGTGAGAAGAAAACCTGTTCAAACTTTTGTTTTGGGTAGTTAATTAAATCAAACAGTTTCTAGTGTCAAGTTGAATCAATTAGTTAAATTTAAATCCTTCATAATCCTCAAATAGTAGTTTTTGTCAACTAATTGTGGGGAAATATTTTTTTATTTAACTCTTGTCATACTACCCTAAAAGGTCGATTTTCCTCCTGACTAAATTAAGCATCTGTGGCACGGCAAAAATTACCTCTGGGGTCCCTTCCTGACCCTTATTTGTGGCACGCGGTTTCACTATCTCTTATAGATGTTGCCAGCGCCTGGTAATTTTAAATTTTGATTATCATAGGAGTGTACAGAGTCTGTAACTTATTGCTACATGAGACAAACTATATTTTATTCAACTTCACACACACCAATAGAATTTAGGTCAATTTGGGCTCATTATACATTATCCATACTACTCCCGGCTNATTCAACTTCACACACACCAATAGAATTTAGGTCAATTTGGGCTCATTATACATTATCCATACTACTCCCGGCTCCCCTGCTGTCCACCGCACTACCTACCGCCCCTCCTCTTCTCCTTCCCCCAACTGGCCACCGCACCCTCCTACTCTAAAAAAAAATGAAAAGTAGAAGAATTTAAGGGAAAAGTTGAGCCATTGAGCCATGGCTCACAAGTTTCGTTGAGCTGGCTCATGAGCCATGGNATTCAACTTCACACACACCAATAGAATTTAGGTCAATTTGGGCTCATTATACATTATCCATACTACTCCCGGCCCCCCTGCTGTCCACCGCACTACCTACTGCCCCTCCTCTTCTCCTTCCCCCAACTGGCCACCGCACCCTCCTACTCTAAAAAAAAAATGAAAAATAAAGGGAAAAGTAGAAGAATTTAAGGGAAAAGTTGAGCCATTGAGCCATGGCTCACAAGTTTCGTTGAGCTGGATCATGAGCCATGGCTCTGGCTCAAAATCACTACATGAGCCAGAGCCATGCACTTGCTCTGACTCGAGAAATTTTTGTGAGCCAGCTCGAGCCAAAGCCATTGAGCCAGCTCATGAGTCAGAGCTATGTGGAACACTACTCCATTTCAATAGTAAAAAAGCTAATAATATGTAATGTTTACCACAAAAAAAAATTATTAGAAAAATAATCCTACAAAAATAGACAACTGCACGGCCGTCTTCACTCCAATAACCTACATATAAAATAAAAATTAATATTTCATCTTCTATGGATTACTCTATTGTTCTAATTTCTCATTGACATTTTCCCTACATTTCTCCATATTCTGAAATACAGAGAGTATAAAGTTATATAATTTGTTTATATTTTAATTAATCGTGAAGGATTATTAGGTAGGTTAACTCTATGAGATTAACATGACAAGCGGGTGGAGAAATGAGCAAGGGGACATTCCATAAAATTAATTTTGGCAAGACTTACTTGTTTATTCGATCTCATTATGATATTGCTATTATTATCTACAAAAATAAAATTATTTTTTTCATTTTGCAAAAAATCCTACAACTCTTTTTTTACTATTTATACTAAGTAGAAAGATCAAAATAAAATGTACAAGATTTTTGTATACTGTGTGGGTTAATTTCGTCTCGATTGAACTCCAACATTCATTCAATCTCATGTTTTTCACTATTTATAAAAATTTACTTATAATTTTTATAAACTCAATTGCACTTGAGCTTAAGCATTAAATAAAATCTTAACTTTTTGACACCCTCAATGAATTAGTACTCGCAAACAACAAAACTGTCGGGAGTTTATACAATTCACTGTTCAACCGTCTGTCTGTCTGTCATTCTCTCATTTTACAACCAATTAATTTTTATTATACAATATATGTATATAAATATAATCACAATAAATTATATTCTATAAATTTAAACAAAAAACAAGGTTCTAAAAATAGACTCCTGCACTTGAAACTTTACAATTACACAAATATTTAAAAAAAAAACAAGTTTTTATGCTGCGCAGTTGTCTATATTTTTTGGTTTATACCATATTTTTATATGGTAGACACAATTTATAAAAAACTATTCAGAAACTATGTATTTTTGATACATTTTAATAAAATTATAATAGAGTTAATAATTTTAAATAACTTAATCATATATTTATTTTTGTATTTTTTAGAATTTGTTACGAGATTGTTTACTTATCGACTTAAAATCTCAAAGGTAAAAAAAAAAAGTTTAAAATTTGAAATCTACACACTTTAGTGAAGTTTTGTGGATCAAAGTTAGTGAACTCAAAGTGCAGATGTCTATTATTGACAAATCATTATAAATCTTTGTAAGAAGCGTACTAGATTGAATCTTTTAATAAATTTCTATTACTTACCTTCAAAAATGTTTACTTTGATTCCCTCAGTTTCATTTTTGTAGTTAAGCCATGGATAATTGGAGAAGTTTGAACTTATTGGAGCTCGTTAAGAGAGAGTTTGATGTTTCTTGAAATTTGATTGGTTCTGAGTTTGACGATTAATGAATCTCTCTCCAAAACTTAAAAGTTGTCTGATAATTTTCAAAAAATGATCGTAACTTTAATTAACGTGGAATAACACCAGTTGACATCATCTGTAGTTTATAAAAATTTGTGAGAAAAAAACAACCTATAAAAACAAGTAAAATTGTTTTAAATCTGTCACACTAGGAGTATGGAAGTTGTTGTTATTGTCTCTTAGTTATTTGTCAACATGATAACAAACAATAAAATGAAGTAGTGAAAAGAGTATTTATTTTTTTTCGACAGAATATGTGCACTTGTCTGTTACTTGAATTTTGAAAAAAAAAAAACCGCCAAGTATAAAAAATTGATATTTAAAAGAGCGTAAAAAGTGGATGTAAGAGGACATTAGATATATGTCCCAGGTTATGGAATTTGGCAACTAGAAAATAGTGTATATTTTTATATTAAGCCAAAACAAACTTGGTAATAAATCTAAATTTTTTTTTTTGATTTNGATTTTAGAAATCAAAAAGTTAAAAATTTTTTTTTTTTTTTTTTTTTTGAAATTTAATGATTAAGGTTACACGGTTCTAAATAAGATATGTGAAACAAGAAAAGAGATTAAAGTGGAAAATTCAATGACAACTTTTTCACTTTGTAAAAAATTTATGAAAAAGAGAGAAAAAAAAACATGTTATGTAGATTATAAAATACATTTTCATATCTGAAAAACAGGATTTTATATTTCCATATATGAAACCAAAAAAAAAAAAATTTTTTTTGTGAAATTGTATCAATTAAATATAAACACACTGTTAACTCACAATTTTTGTTTTTGTTAATTGTGTCNCATATCTGAAAAACAGGATTTTATATTTCCATATATGAAACCAAAAAAAAATTTTTTTTTTTGTGAAATTGTATCAATTAAATATAAACACACTGTTAACTCACAATTTTTGTTTTTGTTAATTGTGTCACAAGAAGCAAGGTCAAAGATCCTCGTATAATTAAAAATACAGAGTTCGGCAAATCAAAATTTTATTTAAAAGTGCCAAATGTGTATTTCTAAAATTAAAAAAAAAAGCGAGAGAGAATAAAGCGCACGAAATTCCAAAAACATTGCGAGAGAATAAAGCGCACGAAATTCAAAAAACAGCGCGAGAGAATAAAGCGCACGAAATTCAAAAAACAGCGCGAGAGAATAAAGCGCACAAAATTTAAAAAACAGCACGAGAGAATAAAGCGCACGAAATTCAAAAAAAAAATCACTTGACAACAAAATTCAAAAAAAAAAATGCCATAACTCACATTTTAGCACTAAAGTCAGCATAAAAAAAGTTACGGCATATAAAAATAAACTAACAGAAAAAGCTGTTCCCAAAACACATAGGCAACCCTGTAGCTCTCTGAATAAATTGAATAGGATTTATTACAAAATTATCCAAAAAAAAAGGTTCAAAAAATTGTAAATAATTTTTCATCTTATGATTTTTTATCATAAGTATACTAATAAGGCTTCAAAAGGCTTTAAAAATTTATACAAAAGAACTACTACTACTAAGGATAGAAATACAACAAAAGAGAGACTGATCAGGAAAATTTTATATTCATCCCCACGTGTCAAAGATTTGGATTTTGTTTATTATCCATAAAGTTTTTGAGCCAAATTGAATTTATTTTCTTTCACTCAACTTTCCCATATATAGAGAATTAAATTAAAATGACAAAATCAGAATTAACAAAATTATATTCAAAAGTGAAAGTAGAGAACATTTGAAAAGAAGTTGTCACACACTTGTCAAATTTCACTCGATTCAATTAGTAGACAACTAGTGCACGAGTCTAAAAACTTTCCTATAGAATTCTCAAAAATTTTATATAATATCATCATATATCATTATTATTTATTAACAACAAATTTTTTTAAATATAAAGAAAAAAATTAGGTTTGATGTAATGTGATTTTTATATAAAAACTTATTAAGCTTTTTAATGAAACTTGTTTAGTTATCGTAGAAAATAAAGAATTAATCAACTTACCCCTTTCAACACCCCTTTTCTTCTCTTCAATGTACACAAACTCTTAAAATTGAAACTTTTTAACACAATTATTTTTTCTTATGATGTCTAAAGTGTAATTAATTAATAAGTTTTTTTTATCAACTTTTCTAGTCCTCAACTTAACCTTATAAGTGTCATTAATCAAGAAATATTGATCACTTTCTTGATATGGAACTTAAACTAACAGTCTGGATTCATTAGCTATTTATCGTACCTTAGGTCGTCAAAAAGTGGGTTTTTTTTTTATTATCAAAATTTTGGCTAATTTTGATAAAACTTAATAATTCATGTCTATTTTTAGTAATTTCTGTGTACAAATTAAAGTAAATGAAAGTTTAGTCACAGTCAATGATGTTAATAATAATTTTNTTTTTAGTAATTTCTGTGTACAAATTAAAGTAAATGAAAGTTTAGTCACAGTCAATGATGTTAATAATAATTTTGAAAAAAAAAATTATTTTTTTTGACACAATAGCACGCAGTAGAACTGGAGAGATCAAACTTTTGGCAAAAGGATAAAAATTGTACAAAATTTTTATACAATTTTTCTTTTTTTCAAAATTTCTGACAATTTGTTGATTTAGTCTGAAAACTTTTTTTCTTTTTTTTTTTACTATTTATACAATTTTCAACTTTCACCGGATACGCCTCTACTGATTGACTTAAGCTAAAAGTTACAAAGAAAAAATAGTGAAAGTGAAGGACTTTTTCACCACGATGATAGTGTCCGAATAGTTCAATTTGTTGTAAATTTTTTTTTCTTTACAGATGAATCGTTTTACTTGAAACTTTTGATTTTGTCGTTTTATATAGTTATGAGAAAGATCAAAAAGTAAAAGTTTTTGATAAAAAAAAAGTAAATGAAAATTGGAGTAAAGTTTTTTTTTTTTTTCTGTATACAGTTAATATTTACTTTCCAATTGATAAATTTTTAAAATGACAGGAGAGAATTTGTTGAAATTGTCTACTGATTGGCTGAGAGGAACAGTTTAGTTCCTTAGTTTTTGTTCTGCCCCAGTCGAATCCAAATTGGAGTCTGAGGGAGAAAATGAATGAACCAGAGAGTTAAACTCCGAATTTTCGGGGTTTTCTGCGAGAAAAAAAGAACATAGATTCTACTCACAATGCGTCCACGACGCTGATGCTAAATGAAAATCATCTTTGGAAAAGTTTGCAAAAAAAAATTTTTGCAAAAAAAAAAAAAAAAAAATTATACTACTCTGGTGGTTTCTCCACTGATACTGATTTTGAATTCACTCATTTTGAAATTTGTCACCAACAGACGAAAAATTTACAGATTGACCCAGATTAATATTTAAATTACTATTTTTAGCAAATAAAAAATAAAAAAATAGTTGGAAGAGCTTTTTTTTAATAAAAACATCAACCGATGTCCGCGGTACATAAAAAGTTTTCCACAAAAAAAAACCACGGACAGCAGAGCTAGAGTGGATTATGCAATTTTCATATCCGTCTGTCTGTAAACACTTTTTAAGTATTTTTCAACTGGTATAATTTACTCTTACAATTCAACATGTTTACACTATTAACTTTATCTTGAATATTTTTTATTTACACCCGTTTTGTACAGTCCATGAAGTTGTTTGCAACCGGACTGATTTGACTAGACACAAAAGTAAATAAAACGAAATTAAAATCTAAAAGTTGACAATCTGTTTGAATTCATAGATGGGTAGTTTCAAATATTGAGATTATTAAATTCTTGTACTAAAATACACTAATAAAATCTTAAGAAAAGAATATGAAACCTTTGTATATTAATCTAAAATATTTCATATTAAAATAAAAGAAGAAAAAAATAAGAATAAAAATGAAAATTTTTATTTTCTTTTTTATTTTCCTAAATTTTTTTTTCTTAAGAAACCTGAATTTCCAATCAGTTTAATTAGGAACCAGTTTCAAATTAATTTGACAAAAACTGAAACTGAAATTGAAATTTTCTACTTCTGACTTTCACATTTTTATAAAAATAGAAATGGAAACTTTTCATACGTTATCCCACATGTTACTAGAAAAGGTTTTTATTACTTTGTTCAATTATCTTTGATTTTCCAGAAAGTTAGATTCCTTATTATTATTTCTTTTTTGGAAAAAATTTGTCTTTCTTTGTTACTTTCTCTGAATCAATTTTTTCATGTCACCCCTGAAATTTTTTTTTTCAAAGTTACTTATGCATTCTATCTGTATAATCCAACGTCACGCAAGACTGAAGATGCTTCGAGTTTGTAACAATAGAAACTTTTAGATACCTACATCAGACTAACAAATTCCCAATTTCAATTTCACATGATTAGAAAACTTTTCCCCTTTTTTTCGCGGTGAGTTATTTAGAATTTTTCTTCAAGGGAAAAATCAGTCAATAAAATGAATATTGACGAAAAAGAAGGCTATTCAAATTCAATTGAATTAAATCTATTTTATGACATTAATAAATATAAGAACCAATTCCTGAAATCATGACAAAGGGAATAAAAAAAATCAGAAATGTACAAGGTGTTTCATATTCATCTATCTATGCTTTCTCCATTTCATCTTAAATATGATTTAAAAATTTTTTACAAGTTAACCCTGACAATACGAGAACTTTTACGCTTATTTCGCACCACCTTTGAACTTTGTTATTTCCGAACTTACTCTAATCAGAAAGTTATACGATTTTGCGCAGAAAAGTGGCAGGAGGAGGAGCAAAGTAACCCCTCCCTCGCCCATAGCTTCATCTGTCTTAGATTGAAAGGTTAAAGGAATTGAATAAAAAGAGTTCTTAAAGTTTACAAAAATCATATATTATAACTACCTTAGAGATAAGAGTAGCTTTGTATTGTTGAACCAACAATAGAATACCATCCGTAGTTTGTAAATGGCTAAGGTGTTACTAATTATTGCCTTTAACCTTACCAGTTTACCTGACCAAATTGTAAGCACAGTTTGTAAAAATTATAATAAATGCATGAGTTGTAACTATTACATTGTAAGTTTGATCATCTCTAATAAATGAACCTGGGTGTCCTAATTCTAATCGAATTACCTTACCAGTTTAGCTGACCAAATTGTAAATACAGTTTGTAAGTGTGAATACCCGTTCCCCAAAGATACGGCGCACGAAGATACGGCGCACGAAAATACGGTGCCGAAAATACGGTGCCGAAGATACGGCACCGAAATTACGGCGCCTAGAAAATACGGCGCCTGGAAAATACGGCGCATGGAAAATACGGCACCTGGAAAATACGGCGCATGGAAAATAAGGCGCATGGAAAATACGGGGCCGAAATTATGAAACAGGGAATTTGAACAAAGCGGAATGCTCATGGTTTTAACATTTTTGTATCTAAAATGATTCTTTTGACACCTAAATAAATTACATTCAATTCAATTCAATTCAAATGCCCATGGTCAGTTATTTAGTCACACCTCAGGTAAGTAAGTACTACACATGGTATTCTATTGTTGGTTCTACAATAACCTCCTACTTAACATTTTATCGGTAATTAATATGACTCCTTTTCACTCATCAACATTTTAAATCTTGAAGGTAATCTTGAAGATTCGTCTCATCCACATCCAATGGCAAGTGGCTTATCAAATAAGCTTCCAAACTTCCTTTTTGTACATTTTGACGTCAACCGTCTACGATCCCAGGCTGACCGGTAGAGAAAAATATATGCAAACCACCCAGCTACCTAAGCACTATTAACGCCTGTTAGAGAAAAATGAAGTATGAATGAGTACAAAAAAATCCATTCTTTCACTCTACAGGTAAGCATTGAACTAAAATATTGAATCATGCTGTATTTTATAACTATAAAATTTAGACACTGTTATAATTATTAATTATTAATTATTATTATTATTATAATTATCAGATCTACCTGGTAATAAAAATTTAATCATAGAATAGCAATTTACTTATTTTCTAGGCTTTTAATATGTCCAGTTGAATTTTTTAATGAATTTTGTTAAGATCAGGCGAAGTTTTACGAAAACTGTTATATAACCATATAAATTATTATTTTTTTGTTGAGTAGAACAGTGTTATGGAAGGTTATAATGGTAACTGGAACAAATAAACTAGACTATACAACTCATAAAAGAACAAGCAATTTTGATATTTTCTTATGTGATAATGATAAAACCAAAGAGATTTTGGTATGGTTACGACTGTCATTCTGTTCTATATATTTTCTATACTCTTTCCGTTTCATAAATCATTTATCAAAATGAAAGCAAGTATTCTTAGAAAATCTAACCAAGATGAAACAATGGGATCCGTTTCTACTTCTATACTTTCTCTATGGTTAACTTTCACTTCTGGTTAACTGCGTAACATTCAAAAGTTCCCGCTTTTTTGACATCTAGTTCAATAACGATCATAACCAATCCCACTCACTTTTGAACAACGGAAACTAACTGACCATAACATTCTTATCGTTATGATCTTTCTCCTTTAAAATATAAAAAAAAATACACTTCTGAACCCTATTATCAATACGACCACTTTAGTTTTTGAAACTAAACTTGAGAAAATTGTTCACTCATTTACTTTCATCTTTCTTCGTACTTCGGTTGGTTCTGCAGTTCAAATAGATCTAGTACTCTTTTTACTATTGTCACCCGCAGACTCATTATTAGTTGAGGAGAGTAGTCAATTCGTCTGGTACGTCCGTCCGTTTGTCCTTTCATAACAAAAATGTTATATTTTACATTAAATTGTGTATTAAATGTGTGTATTTTGATAATGCAAATATTTTATATAGCAAGTGCACGTAAAAAAAAGTCAATAATAAATATAAATTCTCTGAAAAGAATCAACTTTTTTTTTTAATTTTCAAAAAAAAAAAAAAAAAATTTTTTTCGTTTTAATTATAATTCTTTCCATTTTTTACGATTTTTTTTTTCAAAAAATTCTAGTATATAGTTCGAGTGGTAGGATATGTTAAAAAAAACTACTAAATTGCTTGTTTCTAATTGGTTAAAATAAAGTAGGTTGAAGAAATCTCATGGTGAAGATCAGGTGGAGTTAAAACTTCATCTTGATTTATATGTATTCTTAACAAACAAACTTCTTTTACAACCCTCCCAGCAAATGAACTCAGAGAATTCAAATCCAAATCCAATTTCCCCTCATAATTTATTATCCAATCAGAGAGCTACGTTGTTCACTACAAGAAAACACAACCAATGGAATATTGTGTAGACTCAATAATAATAATAATAATAAACAAAAGTAACTTAAAAATAGTCCTGAGTGACTCATTTATACTAGAGTCAGTTAGTATCTCACTATTCTCAACTATGACTCTATGACTCTTATATATTTACTCAATGAGATATCGAAATTTCTCACAAAATTCAATTTGAAAGTAAACAGCATCAAAAATTCTCTATAAAGATGTATTTGAGTGTATTTTATAAATTGGCATAAAAAAAACAATTTTTTTTAAATTTAATAATTTAAAAGTTTAATTGAAACATGAATAAATTAAGTGAATCAGAAAGCTTTCAAAAAGTGTAAATCTTAAATTCTTATTTTTATGTATCAAAATGAAAACTTGTCAAACTCGTATATATGCTCAAAGAATTCTCTTGAGTACACTATAAAGCACTTATGCGTCGAGTGACAAAAATTGATCTGCCGTTGTCGTTGGAATGCCTGCAACGAGTACGTCACTCACAAGATTACGTTTAAGAAAAAGAAAATGAAGTTATAAAAAAAAGACGTTAAAAACCTTAAGAAAGTGTATCCCATGCAAAAAAAAATTGAGACTTTCACTCGGTGAAAGTTAGCTGAGAGTCTTAACCTTGTTCTAATATTCTATCCTGCATTTTTTTTGGCACTAGGACCAAGAGGATGAATACAATTTCCTTTTGTTAAGGATCTTTTATAAGTCAATGAAAAACTTTCTTCTTGTCTTATCTCAAAACTTTTTAGTATATATGTGATGGAAAATACTTTCTACCTACTGTGACTTTGATCCAGTTTGACGTATTAATTTAACATTCTGTCATTTTACGCAAGTTTGACTTCAAAATTTTTATACTGAAGTATTNCCAGTTTGACGTATTAATTTAACATTCTGTCATTTTACGCAAGTTTGACTTCAAAATTTTTATACTGAAGTATTAGATAGTTTTAAATGAGTAGTGGTATCGTATCCGTATCTCGTATTGTATAGTATCGTATCTCACTTTGCCCCACAGACGTAACTTTTAGGTGCGCATATGAGTGAGGATGCGCTTTATGTATTTTTCAAGAGTAAAAATGTGTCTTTTTGATGCGGGGAAGGTGAGCGTGTGGATGCACCATNTGCGCTTTATGTATTTTTCAAGAGTAAAAATGTGTCTTTTTGATGCGGGGAAGGTGAGCGTGTGGATGCACCATTGAAACATTTTTAATGTCAACGCGCGGCTGTGCATTAGTACTTTTTTTAGTACTAATATGTAAAACGTACGTCATGTGTAAAGCGTAGAAAGTCACAAACCGACTTATCGGCTTTCCGAATTGGTTGGGGACTAGTTTGAAAGCAAGGAATTTCCACTCAAAAGTCCCACCAAGTCGGTAAGCCGATAAGTCGATTTGTGAGTTTTTATGCACACGAATGGTATTTAGTTGTTGGTTCTACAATAACAACCTATTGTGCTGTGGGGATTAAGACTCAATCTCCTCCACTGTACTCGTAAATGAGACAGTAGACTCCTTACTTGCCAATGAATGACCAGGAAGGAGGAGATTGTCTGTGCTAATGGAAAGCACAGGTGAGTTTCGGAGTTGTATTGAGATTGAGGACAGGATTCCACAAATCGGCTCTNTGTGCTAATGGAAAGCACAGGTGAGTTTCGGAGTTGTATTGAGATTGAGGACAGGATTCCACAAATCGGCTCTCTAGCACAAAATGGTAGTGCGTTGGGTCCGGAAAACCCAAGACGTGGGATCATACCCCACCAGAGACCAAATTTGTGTGGCANGGAAAGCACAGGTGAGTTTCGGAGTTGTATTGAGATTGAGGACAGGATTCCACAAATCGGCTCTGTAGCACAAAATGTTAGTGCGTTGGGTCCGGAAAACCCAAGACGTGGGATCATACCCCACCAGAGACAAAATTTGTGTGGTAATCCAGCTGCACGCTTATCATCTGGGTAATGAATTGATGCATGGGAACCCGCATACTCACCTTAAAACACTTCATTGAAGCACCTCCAAAGTAACAAATTTTCGCATGCTAATCTTGTGCCAAGTCGCAATGGCACACAAGCGCAAAGGTTTCTAGTAAATTCTGTAGTACTAAATTACAGTATGTAAGTTCACTTTCACACGCACATAAAAGGTAATTAAATGGCGTACCCGCAGGAGCAACTCTGCCAATAGAAACGGCACCTGCACTCGTACTATTAAAAATATATACAAACGCGTCCATATCCTCAAATCCTTCCAAAATTTACGTACCGTATTTCTCGATTTAATTCTCCACCTCGAAATAATTCATCCCCCAAAATAATTCCCCACCTTTTGGCTAGTTTGAAATAATAATTCCCCACCTCGAAATAAATTCCCATGAGGAATTATTAAGTCTCATCAGGCGCGAAATTAGAAACAATTTTATGTAAAAATTACTTGAAAAGAGAAAAATTAAAAATTTAGAAGGCTCATTCGGATTCCANAAGAAAATTTCATTATTTGTAGTTTTTTAGCTCTTATAAGAAGTAAACAACTATAAAAGAAGCAAAATTTTCACTTCCAATTAATAATTCCCCACCTCGAAATAATCCCCTACCCCCTCGAAATAATTCCCCGTCTTTTGCCCGATTTGAAATAATAATTCCCCAGGGGGTTTAAACCGAGAAATATGGTATATGGATCGAGGTGAGATACGATACAACCACTCATTTAAAACCAGAGTTCGAAAAAATCGGATTTTTATANCTTTTATAAGAAGTAAACAACTATAAAAGAAGCAAAATTTTCACTTCCAATTAATAATTCCCCACCTCGAAATGATCGAATGAAATACCCACCTTTTGCCTGGTTTGAAATAATAATTCCCCAGGGGATTTAAACCGAGAAATACGGTATATGGATCGAGGTGAGATACGATACAACCACTCATTTAAAACCAGAGTTCGAAAAAATCGGATTTTTATATAAAAATCAAAAAAATCCGATTTTTTGGATTTTTATTTTTTAATTATCAAAAATCAAAAATATGATGTCTGAAAGGGCGTTGAAAAAAAAATTTTTTTTTTTAATTTGCAGATTACGAATTTTTCTGAAAAAATTTCTACAATTTCAAAATTTACAAGTGTTAAAGTACTTTATTTCACCAAAAACAAAATTGAAGCTAGTAATCTGATTTTGGATGTAGTGTTAGTGCTTAAATTTATCTTCAAGTTTGTCTAAGTGGGTAAAAAATAAAAATCCAAAAAATCATTGATTTTTATTCTTGGATTTAAATCGGATTTAAATCAGGATTTAAATCCGACTTCGAACCCTGGTTAAAACTATCTAAATTCAATGGTATATTTGCAGAGTTAAAATAACATTTTAGTATCTTTGTTGTAGACAAAAAAAACGTAAACGAGTAATTTAACTATGTGTGACAATTTTTAACTGTTTCAATTGTGATTTTTAAAGTAGTAAACTTTCCCGAATGTTAAACGGTAGAAAATAATCCAAAAAACATCAAGTAGTCTGTAAGAAGTCAGAAGTTAATCCGTCTCTGCCGAAGGTTTTGCCGTCCCGGCCGTTCAATACGACAACGAGGCCAGCGGCCAAAAAAATGACAAAAAAATTTTTGTCGGCATTTTCACCAACCTGGTCGGAGTTTTTTCGATCCAAAAATACTTAAGGAAATTTTCAAATTTGGCGAAATAGTCCACAGCAGATTTTCTTATTTAAAAAAAAACACTGCACGGGTCGGTAATTTGTTCGACTTACGTATCGGCCTTTCTGTCGCCCGAAATAAGCTTATTTGCAAGTTTCCCCTATATTGTTATAAAATCATTACTGAAAACAGAAATAAAAAGTTTTTGCTAATTTCGGTGTAAAAATAATTGGCCTAAAGTGGTTAAAGATAAGGGCATGATTAAGTTTTAAGCGGATTAGGTCAAAAGTTTCTAAGACTTTCTTATACTGTTGAGATGAACAAAAGATTTGTTATAATTATAAAATTCTAACTCTTACGTATAATGGCAAAAAAAGTGAAAGTTTGAGATTTAGACATGAAGAAGTATCAATATAGCTACTTATGTCACACATTACTTAAGTTTCTAAAAGAAAAAAAAAAGTTTCAAAAAAAAAATTTACTAACTAAAAAAAGTTGGAAAACCAAACTTTTTTTTTGTAACCTGGACAAACTTTGTTTCAGATTAATTCCAGCGGATTTACAAGAATTGAAACTTTCAATTTGAAAGTAAAGAATCAGAGATACAAAAATGTTCAATAATGCCGTTAAACTTTTGTATAAAAAAATTTCTTTTTTTTTTTCATTTTTATACCCTAGAGTGCTGCACTGCTATCTAGCTACAAATCTAGCAGATTCAAATATTGAAACTTCCGCTCTCACAATACATGGACTCACAGTACAAATAGCCTTTCAAAACTTAAAAAAAAATCATTTTTACCAGGAGTTCATTGACTTATTCTTACATTGAGATTTGTTGGCATTTTTTCAAAATTTAAGAATCGTAGAGATCAGAAAAATAAAATAAAAAAAATATGATTTTGCTCCAGATTCGTATTTTTTCAAAACAAAATACCAAAAATAAAGACAAGGTAAGTTAAGATTTTAGGAATGGTTGTAGATTTCGGAAATATAAAAAAACGGAAACCGTCTTTTATATACACTTTTATGGATTTCCCGGTAAACAATTTCAAGTGAAAAGCAACATAAGGGAAAGTGAGAAATCTAAATAAAACCCACTCAACTTTCACTTTTTTTCCCAGATTTTGAAGAAATTTTTTACAAAATAAACACATTTATCATTTAACTCATTCACATTTAACAAAAATAAATCATATAAAATCTACGCTTAGCAAGACATGTGTTTTTTTAGCTAAACTATAAAACACATTCATATGAACAACTATGTAGTTGTTCAACAGTATAATGATGAAAATGCTTGTTACAATGATTTCCACAAAAATATTATAGTGTAAAACACAATTACAAAATTTTAGTCTTCAAATTACACTATATGGTCCAAGTTTTTTAGGGAAAAAATATATAGCTTCAATAACAAATCAGGTACAATTTCTCTTGATATAACCGCAAGTTGGTTGATTTTTTACAAGTCAATCATTCCTGCTAAATATTTTCCAAAAAAACAAAATTAAGTGTCGTCAATTAGTATATCCAAGATTAATTATTGAAAAAAAACATTCTACTCTAAAAATTCTACTCTAAAAATCCAATTCCAAGAAAACACCATGTTAATCCGGACATTTGAAAATCCATCACTCAAACTCCATGCTGAGCAGATTAAATATGGAAGTGAAAAACAAGTTTTTTTAAATTTGAAAAAAAGTTTATTTATCCCAAACTTTATAGTGTTTATTAGTATTACTTTTACCAGCCAATATTTTAATATACATATATGTATATAATATTTTATATATTTATATATTTTATATATAATATTTTAATATATGTATATAAATATAAATATAAAAGTAATAAAAGTAAGGTTTTGAAGAATATTCCAACTACTCAAACACCAGAATTCCCAAAGACTCATTTATATCATTGTAAATGTTAGTTTTTAACTTTTCCCCTGATATACAGTGAGTTTTTTCCAAACCTCCCATTTTTGAAATTTGTTATTTTCTAAAATAAACAAATCTGGAGGAACTACAGTGAAATTCGGCAATAGTTTAATGGAATTGACAAAAATAATCTACGGAATCTAGTGAATTNCAAAGACTCATTTATATCATTGTAAATGTTAGTTTTTAACTTTTCCCCTGATATACAGTGAGTTTTTTCCAAATCTCCCTTTTTTGAAATTTGTTATTTTCTAAAATAAACAAATCTGGAGGAACTACAGTGAAATTCGGCAATAGTTTAATGGAATTGACAAAAATAATCTACGGAATCTAGTGAATTATTTCAAAACTTCCCATTTCCAACATGCAATTTCCATGGAAACAACAAAAAGATAAGCAAAAAATTAGTGAAATTGGTGAGGTGAAAGCAGAATGTAGAGCATTAAGTTATGACCGATCATCACTGTTGGAAAGTAATTTAACGAAATTGCCATGGCGTTGACTTTTTGTTTGTGGGAGGTTTGAAAAAAATTCACTGTACACATATATATATAATTTTTTTAAATTTTTTAGGTTCATCAAACTTTTATTTCGTAACTGAGTATTTTTTTTTAATTTATTTAGTAAGTTTCTAAACTATGAAATCGATGTAACATATTCAAAGTTAGGAATAAAATCAATTTTTGAANAAGGTTTGAAAAAAATTCACTGTACACATATATATATATTATATAATTTTTTTAAATTTTTTAGGTTCATCAAACTTTTATTTCGTAACTGAGTATTTTTTTAAATTTATTTAGTAAGTTTCTAAACTATGAAATCGATGTAACATATTCAAAGTTAGGAATAAAATCAATTTTTGAATAACCAGGTTGTCCTAAAAAACTACTTCATCCAGACTGCTAAATTTTCAATGAATCGAATTTTCTTAGACCGGTTNAATAACCAGGTTGTCCTAAAAAACTACTTCATCCAGACTGCTAAATTTTCAATGAATCGAATTTTCTTAGACCGGTTTTTCCGTGTCAGATTTTTCTGTTATGCCATTGGATAGTATAAAGTAAATTAATGAATAAATAATTGTATTTAGGATTATTTTCACAATTTTACAAAAAAAATNATTGGATAGTATAAAGTAAATTAATGAATAAATAATTGTATTTAGGATTATTTTCACAATTTTACAAAAAAAAATGGGGTAATTGAATTCCGATCAGTAGGTATCTAGATTTTAGTAGAAAAAAATAAACCAAGTCGATANAAAAAAAATGGGGTAATTGAATTCCGATCAGTAGGTATCTAGATTTTAGTAGAAAAAAATAAACCAAGTCGATAAGAGTTAAACACGAATTATACAATAGCAAAAATAAGACGTAAACAAACAAAAAAAAAGCAAAAAAAAATAATATTTAGTCCAACTTTATTGAAATTTTCAATAATTACTCCACTAAATACAATGTTTCCTAGAAAATTTTGAATTTGCCTCAAAAAAACTAACAATGTTTTCCACAGAAGTTGGAACTTTTTCAAATTATTCATTGTTCATAAAATCTTCATATTATTGTGTTTTTATAACTTAAAGTGTCTAGGGTATTAATATGACTTCTAGAGAGGCTTTCAAATTATGAAATTACCTAATTGCCGCAAGAAAAATGTAATCAATATGAAAAAAAAAATTGACCAATCCACAGCGATATTGACAACTGCGTAGTTTTATGATTATAAAAAGAATCCCTCCAATAAGCTTACATAATATAATGTAAGATACGTAATGACCTAGTTACGAAGGTTACTAGGTATACAGACTATTTTGTTATTTCAAATTTTGTTTTTATTTTTGTAGTTTGATGTATAGAATTCCTCCAAAAGCAAAAATACGGATTATCAAAATTATTAAAAATTATTCAAAAGTTCAAAATTAAATTATTGAAATTTCGGATTGGTAAAGAAAATCGAGTAATTTGAAATGTCACCACTGTGGTAAGTATAGACATTTGTTTACACTGCGAGTTAATTCATCAATCCTAATCTGTTTTGTAAAATGCTCTTCAGTTAAGAAGAACTTGCTTCGGGGAGACAAAAGTCAGGGTTTTTACAACCGGCTGGTTTTGTATTGTGTTTGGGTGAAAACAGAGTTCACCGTTAACAATATAAATTTCAACCTATTGTGTAAACACCAAGTTGTGACATTTTAAATCTTATAAACTGTGATATACTAAATACAAAGTAGAGTCCTTGTATAATGAATCTGAATCTCCTTTACAAGAACCGGATTTACACTATAACCGAACAATTTAACATGAAAAATCCTATTTTAGATCGCAGTTGACATAATTTTTCTTTTCATTTTAACCGGGTTTACGTTAGCCGGATCCCCAATCTGACTAACCCAAAACACCTATGTGCGAGCCGGACTTTAGATCATATTTTGGTCTAGGATTTTGAGTATTCACATCTTAAATTAATGTTGTTAAGTATATATTATAATGACAAGAGGACGGCTAAAGTAAGGCACCTGGAATCAATGCTCATTTAAATCTAAAATATGAGAGGATGTTTGATGTTTGGCNTTACGTTAGCCGGATCCCCAATCTGACTAACCCAAAACACCTATGTGCGAGCCGGACTTTAGATCATATTTTGATCTAGGATTTTGAGTATTCAGATCTTAAATTAATGTTGTTAAGTATATATTATAATGACAAGTGGACGGCTAAAGTAAGGCACCTGGAATCAATGCTCATTTAAATCTAAAATATGAGAGGATGTTTGATGTTTGGCNGGACGGCTAAAGTAAGGCACCTGGAATCAATGCTCATTTAAATCTAAAATATGAGAGGATGTTTGATGTTTGGCTCATTTTGAAGTTAAGAAAACCTAACCCTAATATCTAAATATAGAAATGACACAGAGTATATTGACACCCTCTGCCTTAGTCCTACCAAGTTGGTAATTTTAATTCATAGATTGAGTCTAGAAATGGATACGGCTGACTAAAATAGCTGTGGAGAATTCCATTTCATTACTTTTGGGCGGGCGAAATGAGATCCTGAAAGTGGGTGCAACTATTAAAAATAATTGGAAACGGAGACTGCACTAACTTTGAGCAAGAATTGGTAGAAATTTTAACCTGAGGATTTGGAATTTTATTTTTAAAACAATGCAAAACAATTTACCTTAATTGAATTTTCTAACTGCGTGACCGATGGTTGCTGACAATTTACTTTACTTTTACGAAGAATGAAAACGAAACGATTCAATACTTCAGAAAAGCAAAGTAAACAACCTTGTTAAGTTCTCGGCCTCTAATTGTTAAAAGTGAGTGTGACATGACAGGTATTTCATCTATGTATATTGTGATAATAAACAATTTTACCTTTTCGCTCGGTAGAAATTGGGGATATCAAATTTCTGCCAGCAAAAACCCTGTGTCTGGTTAAGTCGTCACTCATTCATGATAACCGGGGAAAAATTCAAATTGTTGATTGTAAAAAATGTGAACTTATTTGTAGATTAGCTCCCCCCCCCCTCTGGAATTCAGGTAACTGATACGTTAATTGACTAGAAATTTAACGTAGATTACGAATCTGAAATCATTGTTGGCGGTCAAGTCAAATTTTGCAAAAATTTTGCAAATTTGTGCTAAAAAATAATTTCTTAAGATATTCTTTCAAGGTTTTCTTTAAGTTTAGGTTGTTAGGTTTTCTTTAGGTTTAGATTGTTAGATTTTTTAGTTTTAGATTGTTGGATTTTCTTTAGGTTTAGGTTAGGTTTTTTTTCGGTTTAATTTGTTAGGTTTCCTTTAGGTTTATGTNATTGTTGGATTTTCTTTAGGTTTAGGTTAGGTTTTTTTTCGGTTTAATTTGTTAGGTTTCCTTTAGGTTTATGTTTTTAGGTTTACGTTAGGTTTTTTTTAAGTTTATGTTAGGTTTTTTTTAAGTTTAGGATGTTAGGTTTTCTTTATGTAAAGGTTGTTAGATTTTCTTTAGGTTTAGGTTTTCTTTAGGTTTAGGTTAGGTTTTCTTTCGGTTTAATTTGTTAGGTTTCATTTAGGTTTATGTTGTTATGTTTTTTTTAATTTTAGGATGCTAGGTTATCTTTATGTTTAGGTTGTTAGATTTTCTTTAAATTTTTTAGGTTATCTTTTGGTTTGGTTTGAGATTGTTAGGTTGTTAAATTTTCTTTAAAAATTTTTAGATTATCTTTTGGTTTGCCTTTAGGTTGTTAGGTCACTATTTTCTCTTTAGATTAGTTAGGTTGTTAGATTGTTACATTTTCTTTAGGTTTAGGTTGTTGACATCCAATGATTGATATCAGATTTCTAATCTGCATGAAATTTCTGGTCAATTGACGTAGATATAGCTAAAATCTCGACCAGTACCATTGGGTANATGATTGATATCAGATTTCTAATCTGCATGAAATTTCTGGTCAATTGACGTAGATATAGCTAAAATCTCGACCAGTACCATTGGGTAAATCATACTTAAAAAAATTTTTTTTGGCACAAAATTGCAAAATTTTTGCAAAATTTGACTTGACCGCCAACAATGGATGTCAGATTCGTAATCTACGCTAAATTTCCAGGAGAGGGGGGGGGGGGCCTATTCTACAAATGTGATTATAACCGGAGTGATATCATACTCGTTATTACTTTTTTGTATTGTTGTATTGTTGTTGGTGCCATGCTGGTGCTGGGGCTGAAAGTATGTTGATTCTGTTTGTTTTTGTTGTTAATTGTTAATTGTTGAACTGTTTAGTAAAACAAAATTTGACCTTTTGTAACCAGTGAGAATCGTGATCGTAGTCGTAGCCGAAGTCCCATCAGTAGGAGTAGGAGCAGTCCAAGTGAAGAATCTCATTCAGAACAAAAGACGACAACGACATCAATTAGTCATCCTCAAATTACTAAAGAAATGAACAAACTTGTCAGGAATTCAGTAAGTTCTTCTTTAAAATCTTAAAATCCATGGAATTCATCTTTTTTTAGTAAAAAAAAATTTCTAAATTTCTATTAAAAGACTAACAACGGTGGAGGTGATGATGATGACATAGTTGTCCATGGTGCCTGTAACATCTCCGTTACAAAACGTGACATCAGGAGTCTCAAGACATGTGAATGGGTGAATGACAGTGTAAATCAATTTAACTTAATGATACTAAACTTACACTTAAATTTAATGATAAATGATTTACATCAGACAGTTCGTAACTTTTTATAGATCATTGATGTCTATTTCGGATTAATCTCTTTGAGAAGCAATTCTGAAGAGAATGATCAAAATTATCCATTGGTCTTTGCTTTCAGTGTCCACTTTTATTCTATTTTTCTCAAAGAGAGGTACTCAGAGATTATCAAACGATGGACGAACAGTGTAAGTATTGTTTGTTTTGTTTTGTTTTAAATCATTCTCTTTTTTATTTCTTTTGGGTTATCATGAATCATGAATCATGAATCATGAGACTCATGGATACAAAGATATTTTGATAACTTTTCTTTTTCTTTTGACTTTAGCCAAGGGACCCTGTAGATATTTTTGCTTCAGATCTCATTATGTTCCCAATTTATCTGAGAAATTTACAACACTGGTGTCTTGTTGTGGCAGACTTGAGAAACAGAACAATGAAGTATTATGACTCACTTCCAAGGACACCACCAAATGACAACGGTTGTTTAAATGTACGGATTATGTTTTCCATGACAAGAAATTTGTCTTGGAATTCTTTAGAACATAAATTTTTATACATTATACATTAAGTAGTGTAACGAATCCATTTATTATTGCAGAATTTAATGTTTTATTTATGCTACGAGCATCAGGAGAGAAAAAATTCACCTTTAGACTTGAACAGTTGGAGTTGGGATTGGCATGTTACTGAAGATGTTCCAATGCAAAATAACAAGTACGACTGTGGTGTTTTCACTTGTCAATATGCCGAATATTTGTCTCGAGATGCTCCATTCACTTTTAGTCAGACTGACATGGAATACTACCGAAAATCTATGATCAACGAAATTGTCACTCAGAAATTACGGACGCACTGAAGTTTTTTTTTTTACACAGAATGAACATAACATATAAGGACTCAAAATTATAACTTTTAGTATAGCTTCTATGTGCTAATGAAACTTGCACTTATAACGTGAATGAGACCAATTTCAAATCGTTTTACTTTTTTTGAAAATCGAAATNTGCTAATGAAACTTGCACTTATAACGTGAATGAGACCAATTTCAAATCGTTTTACTTTTTTTGAAAATCGAAATGGAACCATATCAATTAATTACAAATTGTATGATTTTTTTTTTTAAGTTTGTTCCATTCCATTCCATTCAAATTTAGTCCTGCCTAAAAAGCAAGAATTCAAACCTTGTTTTTTTTTTTTTAATTTATAAAAATTTTTGAACTTTTGCTATACATCTTGTAATTAGAACTGATATTGAATGAAATTGCAATGGCTTTCACAATGGTAGAGAAATTCTCAAAATTTCAATTTCAGAAATTATCAAAATTTAAATTTTTTGAAATTCTATCATAGAGTTCTAACAGATCTTATATTTTATATTATCTTATAAACTTCTCAAATTACCACGTGACTATTGAAATTGATGAAATATACTCTTAAGGGTTAATACTCATAATGTCTTTATAAATTATATAATTTGAAACCGGTGGTGTACACGCGCAGTTTTTATAACTTCCATAAACTAAAAACTTTGATTTTGAACTATAAACTCTGAATGTTATAGTGAAATTGATACAGTTTTTAGTCTATAAATGACATTTGAGAGCTTAGCTCAGATGTCAATGACCGAGGTTAACAATCTGTTAAAATGTGTAGACCGACACGACGACATATAAATTATAAAATACTAAAGAACCACCATATCCAATTTGTCGTACCTTTCTAAAGAATTTGTCTTTAGTTTTCAGACTACCTACCACGAAATCTAAGTTTTTGGCAAAGCTTCAGAGTTTTGGCTCAACCTTTTCATGTCATGTCATTTTGATTTCGCGCTACTATAGAAATTCGTGATTTTTTGAACCAGAAATGACATATTCACTTCTAATACTTTAAGTCTATGTGATAAGTTCATGATAAGAGAGTATTTAGACGAAAACAGGCGATCTTTCGTGATGAAAGGAGTTAACAAAAAATGGAACCACGTCCTCAATGATACATTGGTTGAGTCTTCAATTCTCATGGGCGCCATTGAGACGAGTTCCATTTCAAAATATTGCGACAGTCTGTTTTTGTTTGACCATTTTCTTTTAACAATTTCATAAAATTTGCATATACTTTTTGCCAATTTATGCTCACTAGCTTATATGAAATTCATAGACAAAAATTCATTACCGTAATCTCTGTGGTAACTCTAATGGTTCCCATTGAAGTATTCAAAAATAAATTAACCTAAGAACCTAAAATCTAAAAAACTAAAAGTCATCGAAACATTGAAGTGGTCGAAAATAATTGAATGTTGGAAATTTGTAGATTTTGCCAATTTAGGCATCCCGAATTCGGACCCTATGATAATACAGAGTTAGAAACTACACTTGACCCAATTTTGATGGGATAAGTTTCGAATGCATTTATAATTACTAGAAATTATTTTGAACTTATTCAATCGAATATGGATAAACCGTGCAATAATATCATTTTCATTAGCGTAGAAATTACATGTTTAATGATTAAACATGTACTACCATTAAATTTTAATGCTATTTTCTGCAAAAAAATGAATCGCACTAAATCGTATTTTTCAAGATTTTCATATCTTCGTATTTTCTAAAAAAAAATATCACATTTTCTTGGTCGGCCTTGTTGATTACAATTTATAAAAGCATTAAATGTGAATTTAGTGCAAGAAAAAGTGGTAAAATATATGTTTTTTAAATTGGCGTGTCTCATGTGAATTCCGTTCCGCTGATATTGATATTTTTATAAATAAATAAAAACCTATAATTTTACATGAAAAGTGAATATTTTCGCTATTTAAATACTGAGCTTACCCAGGGTCAGTATTGAGAAAACCTACCCAATATTTCAATATTACATTTTTGTCATAATCCTTAAGAATAAGCCCCGGATTTTGAAATATTTGCATATTTTTCTAGTTTAATCTGATTCATTTCAAAGTTAGGATCTTTCCGAGTTTAACCTTTAAGACTCGAAATGTAGAGTTTGATACTACATATCTTTACATATTTTCAGTTTTTGGCACATATTTGCATATTTTTGATTTATTGCACACACATACTCCACATAAATATTCCTATCATAGCAAATAATTTATATGATTTTGACGATGTTAGGAGGATATAATTAAAAAATTTGAGGAAGGAACCAAGATGACAACTACAGTGGTCAAAATATCATTAGCCGATGGGATGTTATTTGGGATAATTGCTGAAGTATGCAATCCATAAATGTGAAATTAACATGAGTTTTGGCAAATGTTATGAGAAATAAGATATCAAAATTTCATTTTTTTTGGTTGAGTAGATTATGAGATTTTTGCGCGAACATAAAAAATTGGCGAGTGAAAGCGCAAAATATTAATAGCCGAGCTGGTGAAAATTTGAAATTACTAATCACGACGATAAATTTTACCAAATTGGTAAGTTAACTACTAAATTAGAATATAACTATGTAAATACATCTTTATTGGCGTCGTAAGTGTATTAATTGGTAAAATATTTAACCAGAATCGGTTGGGTGAAAGTACTCCGAATTCCAAAAAGATCAAATGAGTAATATGACCCAGAATTTTACTTCAAATGTGAAAATCCGTTAAATTATTGTTAAATCTGAGCAATAGAAATTATCTTAAAGATATGGTAAATACCGTGAAGAAGAGAAAGTTACGAACCAAATCCTTAGCTTATCAATTCAGCGGAACGTCGAATTCTGAGAAAAGCTAGCAATAATTCGACAACAGTAGCCAAAATCAAATACAACTTGGATCTCAAGATCACTCCACAGACAATATGAAACGTTACCAATTCATCGGAAATCTTAAAGTGTAGAGATTATTTAGCACAGTTTGCTTTGCTGTATAAAGAAAGAATGAGTTTATTCTTATTTGAGAAAATAGAATGTAAGTGTTCCTTGAATTTTACAGAAATTGACCTATGGAGTTTACTTATGACTCAGTCTAAACTACCAAGAAAACAATGCACTCTAAATAAAGAAATGAAGTTGTACTTTCTAAAAGCGACTAAATGAGTTTAACATGCTTTCAACTCGTGATTGGTTTTATTCCACACCTCCCCTCAATCTCGAGTCCCCATGTCTTCCAGTGGAATGACTTCCGGTTGGGCTACAACTGAGACCTNTGTCTTCCAGTGGAATGACTTCCGGTTGGGCTACAACTGAGACCTTGATCTTCTGCTTCCGTATTAAAATGTAGATTAGCAAGACAGACAGGAGAGTGGCGAAGATGGATATAACTACAGTTGACCATGTCATTGGACGATCAAGGAGAGGTTGAGTCTTATCATTCTTTTCGTGTTGGTTGAAGTGGGAATGTTTTAAACCGGAAATGTTTACCCGAGGATGAAAATGCCAGTTTGTCTTGAGTGTGTAAAGTGGATCCAATTTTTCCTGATGCTCAAGGTGAACCGTTGTTCCGATGAAGGTCATGTCGTTGATTTTGAAGGAATCGGTGATTGGTAGTATAAAGACGTTCTCTGGACATTTTGCAGTTTTCCCATTGATTCCCAAAGACTAACCTGGGCAGTATATGTAGTTCGACCCATAGTGCGGCTTCACTTGGATGAAGTCCAATTCATCACCTTCGTGGGATTTGACACACCCCTCTATTTTGAAGTATTTAGTGTCATTCGGTAATTTCGACTGTGGCAGACAACCTGAAGTAGGAAAAAGAATCATATCATGACTTGCCTGGGGTCTTATATTAATGCCTGTGATACAGCCNAGACAACCTGAAGTAGGAAAAAGAATCATATCATGACTTGCCTGGGGTCTTATATTAATGCCTGTGATACAGCCTTCCTGCTCAGAAATTAGAGCATTCCGTGGTCCCGTATATGTCACCTTGCATGTTTTGTCTTCCGCCTTGACCATGAGATCAAACGGGTCGGCTTCTACTAGATGAAGAGTTTTGTTAATGATTGGAACGTCAAAATCAAGTGAAAATTCTTCTCGATTTGGGTTGAAGAAACAATGTCTTAATCTTGCTAAAGAAATAGGGCAGTCGTCCTCGCATGGCAACGAGAAGTTAAAATAGTCCAAAAGTGGTGGATGGATCTTTCCATCTTTCATTTGACGGTTCGCTTCCTTCATGACTTGCTTCGCGATCATGAGTCTGGTTGTCAGAATGGAGATGAGAAAACTGGAAGATGCGAGTTTGTGCTTGAGCTCTTCAAAGTCGGTCTGTTGATCTTCCAGGCGTAGAATAATTCTTTCCATTTCTCGTCTAATGTTGTTGATCTCTGTTTCCATAAAATCCAGTCTTTCACTGATTTCATTAGCTTGCTTCATCTGCTCGGAAATAACTTGGTTCAGAGCGCCGAGTTTTACTGCATTGGTTACTGCGACTGTGGTCGCAGCAATTCCAACTGAGGCCAAAATTGTTGCGACGATTAATCCGATCGTGAGTGAAATGATGAATCTTTTGGAGCGTATCAGCACAGTCCTTTGGTTTTCCAGTGGGCACAGCTTCGTTAGTTCCTCAATAAAAATCTCTTCATACATTTTTGCACACTGTTGTTTGACGTCGTTGAGCATATCACGGTGGATCACGCTTTCACTCAAGACTTGACAAGGATTGATAAGTTTTACTGTAAGCATTACCCGGTTGTTTCCTTGAGTTATTGGCGTTGAGCTGGATCTCCATAGAACTCCCTGTGTGGTTTGGAGAAACAGCGTTGAGCATGGACTTATGATTCCCAATAGTAGCATCATCATTGCGCATAGATATGCTATTCCAGGTGTCTTCTTCTTTCCTGACTTTGTAGTTTGATTTATGGAAGCAGTATCGGTGTTTAAATTTTTCATCCCAAGAGCTGAGCGCAATTCTTGAAATTTTTCCTTTGGAAGTGATTTCGTGAGAATGTCAGCTGTCTGTTGTTGTGTTGGGATGTATTCGACCTCAATTTTCTTTTCCTGGATAAGTTGACGCACGAAATGAAAACGGACGTCTATATGCTTCGACCGGTTATGAAATTCCGGATTATAAGCAAGACGTATCGCACTTTGGTTGTCGACAAGGATAGCTGTAGGTTGGTTCTGCGGGAAACCTAATTCATCCAAGAAGTTCCTCAGCCATACTACTTCTTTGGCTCCCACCGCAAGAGCTACATATTCCGCTTCTGTTGTAGACATCGCCACTATGGCTTGTTTTTCACTGACCCATGAAATCAGTGACGTCGCTAGCAGGAAACCTACCCCACTTGTTGACTTGCGGTCTCTTGTGTCACCCGAATAGTCCGAGTCTGTGTATCCTTTCAACGTAAGTTGAGAACTAGATTTGTATTCTAATCCAAGTGTGATCGTTTCCTTGAGGTATCGAGCGATTGTTTTTCCCGCGTTCCAGTGAGTCTCGCCGTAATCCACCAAAAACTGGGAAAGCTTTGCCACGGCGAAGGAGATGTCTGGTCTGGTTGTACGGGATATGAAAAGCAAGGAACCAATAAGTTCCCTGAATGGTATGTTCTTATCACATTTCTTCAACTTTTGAATTTGCATTTCTAGATTTGGTTGCATGGGTATACGAGCTCCTTTGCAGTCTACCAGGTTAAAATCTTCTAATAATTTTCTTATTAACCCACTCTGGGTGAGAGTAATTGAACCCGTGGCTGCGTCCCGGTTAATTTCAAGTCCCACGAACTTATTTGGCTCTGATATTGTGATGTCAAATTTCTTTTGGATCTGTTCCAGTATGAAATCCACAGCCTTTTCACTGGGTAAGCAGACCAGTCCATCGTCAACATAGAGTGTGATGATAACTTCTGCTCCTGCAATAGAACCGATGAAGACGCTGGGATCGTTTGAGCTTGGGTTCAAACGATCCCAAGCTCCGCCAGAAAATTAGCAAATGTGCTATTCCAGCATTTGGGCGCTTGTTTTAAGCCGTACAGGCTTTTCCGCAGTAGACACACAAATCCAGGTTTCACTGTGAGGCCTTGTGGTGGTTGCATGTATATGGTTTCATCAAGTTTACCATATAAGAATGCCGTAGCCACGTCAAATTGTTTCATGTTATACTTCTTCGTAGCGGTGATGGCCAAAATAAGCCGAATGGACTCAAACCTGCAGACTGGAGAGAAGGTTTCCGTATAATCAACTCCGTATTTTTGACGGAAGCCTCGAGTCACTAATCTTGCTTTAAATCTGGCAACTGATCCCTCTCCGTTGTGTTTCTTCTTGAAAATCCACTTGCTATCAAGGATGTTAGTGTTTGGAGGACGTTTGACGATTTCCCAAGTTTGGTTTTTGTCGTGGCTCTGTAATTCTGAGTCAATTGCTGATTTCCATCTAACTGAGTCCAGAGAGGATAAGGCCTCGTCGAAGGTGAGGGGTTCCTCAGATATCATTGCAGCATTGGCGTTGTATGAAAGGCGATCTGGAGGTCGGAGGGTTGAGCGAGGTCTCAGTTCTCGTTCCAGTTTAGCTTTGTTTTTGGTTGGAATTTTCACCGTTGTTGAGCCCTGGTTTGGAATTTTGGCTTTGAAGTTCCCATTTGCCGTTTTGATGAGGATTGTCATTTCTTGAGGTGCTGAGACTCTCATTCCGTCATTGAATAGGACTTCATTTCTAGTTTCCGGTTCTGGATCGACTTCGGTTATGATTGTGTCAGTTTCCGATGAGTCTGAGTCATCCGTTTCAGTTGGAGTCGAAAATTCTTCCTTTATTTCTTCCTCTATTTCTTCTTCTATCTCATGTTGGAATGGATGATAGGCATCGGCTTTACCTTCCTCAAATGTGACGTTTCTGGCAATAACAATCGAACGGTGCTCTGAATCAAACAAACGATAATGATTCGAATTTCGATCATATCCAACAAGGACCATCTTGGTTGCCTTGGGATCCCAAACATGGCGTCGTTCCTTTGGAACCTGTGCAAAAGCGACACTTCCGAACACGCGGGGATGCTGAAGTGAGGGTTTTTTGTTAAAAATTCTTTCAAAAGCAGTCAGTTCCGTACTTTGAGCGTTTAAAAGACGGTTGTGAATGTAGACTGTAGTGGATACTGCTTCGGCCCATAGAAATTCTGGTACCCTATGGTTCATTATCATCGCTCGAGCAGTGTCCTTCACTGTGCGCATTTCACGTTCAATTTTTCCATTAGACTCTGCACAATAGGGAACAGTGGTTTCGTGGATGATTCCATGTTCCTCGAAAAACTTCCGAAGGGTTTGATTGGTAAACTCAGTTCCGTTATCAGACTTGAAGATTTTGGTTTGATTTCCTGTCTGATTTTCCGTCATCCTGATAAAATTCATCACACACTCTGCTGTTTGGTCTTTGCTCTTAAGAAAGTACGCAGACCTGAAACTGGTGGCGTCATCTTTAAGAAGTAAGAAATATTTCGATCCAGCAAGTGACTCTGTTGGCATTTTCCCGGAAAGATCGCCATGTATCTTTTCTCCAGCTTTTCTTGCTATTTTTGATTTGACTGGCGGGAATGGTTTACGAGATTTGACTGGCTTAAACTTCACATACATTCCATTTTGAAACACAGCTTCTGGGCCTGAAATTCCATTTCCGTCAAAATAAACTGTACCTTTTGAATCTCGAATAATTTTGTAGCCTTTCTTAGCGAGTGNTCAATTTTTCCATTAGACTCTGCACAATAGGGAACAGTGGTTTCGTGGATGATTCCATGTTCCTCGAAAAACTGCCGAAGGGTTTGATTGGTAAACTCAGTTCCGTTATCAGACTTGAAGATTTTGGTTTGATTTCCTGTCTGATTTTCCATCATCCTGATAAAATTCATCACACACTCTGCTGTTTGGTCTTTGCTCTTAAGAAAGTACGCAGACCTGAAACTGGTGGCGTCATCTTTAAGAAGTAAGAAATATTTCGATCCAGCAAGTGACTCTGTTGGCATTTTCCCGGAAAGATCGCCATGTATCTTTTCTCCAGCTTTTCTTGCTATTTTTGATTTGACTGGCGGGAATGGTTTACGAGATTCTTTACCATAGTGACAAGCATCACATGATACTTCACCCTCCACCTCTGCAAGAGGGATTCCTTCAATAGCATTCTTCTTGATTGATTGCTGGATATACTTCACATTGATGTGAGCCATCCGCTCATGCCATATTTTTGTTTTCGTATGATGAGAACTGAGAGCCGACAATTTGACTGGCTTAAACTTCATCACATACATTCCATTTTGAAACACAGCTTCTGGGCCTGAAATTCCATTTCCGTCAAAATAAACTGTACCTTTTGAATCTCGAATAATTTTGTAGCCTTTCTTAGCGAGTGTGCCTTCCGAGAAGAGATTGATGGCTCCAGGAATGTGTAGTACTTCAGCTAGGGTATATTCTTGCCATTCTCCTTGCACGTAGGCTTGAAGTCTAATGGTTCCTACTCCAACTGCCATTACTTCACTTTGATCCGTTAGTGAAACGGATCGTGGGGTCACAAATGACACATATTCTTGGAACCACCATCTTTGTCCAGTAACGTGCTGCGTTGCTCCAGAATCACTGATCCATGAAGCTTTCGGGTCATACGCCGTATCACAATTCACCATAAAAGTATTTGGTGCATGACCCTCTCTGTCTGATGTGTTTCCACTTTGAGTGTCTCTTTGTTGAGTTCTTTGTGACGGATTGTGACGTGAATTCTGATGGGAGAATCTTTGATTATGAGCATCATGCGACCTGAACTGCTCTTGACCATTGTGATACCCCTGCTTTCGAGCACTACGGCAGTCTGCCTTCCAGTGCCCGCGCTTGCCGCAATTATGACAGTTAGACCGCTTCTTTAGTTCGTCTTTGCTCAACCCGCTCCGTTCCTGGTACCCCTTTTTAGCACTTAACATGAGTGGTGTATTTGTAGCGTAAGCGGCTGAAGGTCTATTGAACGATTTTCCAGTTTCTAATTGGGATTGTTCTAGCTCTTCCTTCCGGAGACGAGCAAGAAGCATGGCCATTGTTTGCGACGCGTCAGGGACACTGTCCCATGCTTTCTTAAACGCGAGGTATTTTTCGTTGGGTAATGAGGAGACAATTTTTGTAATTATTGTGCTATCATCCATTTTAACGCCCATTTCATTGAGCGCACGTGCCATATCCTCAATATCTCTGTACGCTGTCAAAATAGACTGATTCTTACCCACATTGTAGTTGAAGAATTGAGCCAACGTATGCTGCTTGTTCAGAGAGCTAGCATCGGAGTTTATTTCGTTTAGTCGAACGAACATTTCTTGCGAGGTTTGGCAGTCAAACGTGTGAAGTTTGACTCTTACCCAAGGTAGGTACCATTATCGCCTGCGCCTTTACGTCCTTCTTCTCCCAGGCTGGTATCTCTTCTGCGACGGTGGGTTTCGGTGTTGCGCCGCTTACCACATCCCACAATTCTGCTGCTTTCAGTACTAGTGTTATTTGCAGCTTCCACTGCCTGTAGTTTGTCTTCCAGAATAACCACATGCCTCATGTCACTGACCTTGTTCATTCTCGAGGAGATGTAATGTCCACTTTACACAGTACACAAGAATCACAGATTATAACTCCTTATCGGAACCGCACAATATTTGTTGATTTTTTCTTTTCACTAATATCACTTACATTGCACTCGTATTGTCCTCGTATTGCACTCGTATTGCACTTTCTACTATTCCAGTTCTTGGCACTTATTAGTTTTAGCAAGATTCTTCTGAAATTTTAA